>CAUYON010141128.1:0-47402 GCA_963573935.1 Arctocebus calabarensis
TTTATATAGTGATCAAGAAAATGCCATGAAGGCTAACTGTAACAGTACGATCAAAACATTTCTGAATGTATATGAATCGTGCCCTATGATTGCACCAATGTACAGAATTATGATTCAATAAAATTAAAAAAAAAAAAAAAAAAACCACTATCTACTTCTCCCACACTTTCCTCCATGTGTTCAGAAGTCCCCAGAGGCAGGCTGTCCCAAGAGTTTTTTCTGGTCTTATGGGACCTCTAAAAAGGTTAGCATATCTTTCTTTGTGTCCCTTAGTGGAGACTGTGTGCGGTGAAAGGTGAGGTGTGTGCGTATACACTCCATTTTCTCTGGAAGATTTGAAGCCAATTAAGGTTAATTTGAGAAAATTTCCCAATGATCCCAATAAGTACATAGATGTTCTCCACAGGTTTGGACAAAGCTTTGACCTCTCTTGGAGAGATGTAATGCTACTACTAGATCAAACCTTAGCTTTTAAAGAGAAAAATGAAGTCTTGGAGGAAGCTGGAAAATGAGGTGTTTTGTGGTTCATGTCTAATACTGATGGCAGTCTGTGTCCCAAGGAAAAGGACAGATCCTCCATGGGAAGAGAGGCAATTCCCTTTGAGGATCCTGAATAGGACCCTGAGAAACAAGGAGACTGGTGGTGTAAACATTTTCTAACATGTATCCTGGAAGGTTTACGTTGGTCCAAGAAAAAACCTATGAATTATTCTAAATTGTCCACCATTAATCAGGAACAGATGAGAGTCCCTCAGCCTTTCTGGAGCAGTTTAGGCAGGCGATGAGAAAGCACACTCAGTTGACACCTGATTCCTTATAGGGCCAAATTATTTTAGAATATAAATTTATCATGCATGTGGCCCCATAGATTCAAAGAAAACTCCAGAAATTGGCTCTAGGCCCAGATCATAACCTGGAGAATCTTCTTAAAATAGCCACTGCATTTTTTTATAATAGAGATGAAGAGGAAGAGAAGAAGGGACAAAAGAAAAAGACAGAAGGGACCAAAAAAAAAAAAAAAAAAGAATGACAACTCTAGTAATGGTACTCCAGCAGAGAGACACTATTCAGGGACAGAGGGAAGCCAAAGGAGCTAAGAACAAGTGCTTCCATTGTGGTCAGACTGGCCACTGCAGTAAAGAGTGTTTCCAGCAGAACCACTTGTCAGGCAAACCACCGGGCCCCTATGGAGAGTGTAATGGGTGATCACTGTAGGGTATCCTGGCCCCAGAGGTGAAGGCCTCCTAGGACAGTGATCCAATCAGTGCCCAAAGTGGAGTGAGGGTTCTCAGGGTAGATTCTCATGGCTCCAGCTTGTGTCATCACCACTCAAAAGCCCCGGGTTTGCCTCATAGTGTAAGACCAGGAGACAGAATTTCTTCTGGACACTGGAGCAACCTTTTCTGTACTCCTCCATAACCCTGGTCTTTTATCCTCCAAATTTGTAACTATACAGGGGGTTTCTGGAAATCCAGTTACCATATTTTTCTCTCAGCCTTTAAGCTGAAATTGGGATGACTGGCTGTTCTCTCACACCTTCCTAATTATGCCTGAATGTTCTGCTCCCCTTTTAGTAAGGTATATACTAACTAAAGTGGGAACAACCATTTGTATGACTCTGGGACAGGAACCTATACTATACCTTCCCTTATTAGAGACAGAAATTAACCCTGAAGTGTGGGCTACCAAGGGATACGGGCTAAGAGAAAAATTCCAGGGATTTAGGGACATCCCACACTTGTTTCGTCCAGCCCTAGCCAAAGACTTGAATCATTTTTCATATCCTCCAATGACTGTTGTTCATTATGTAGATAACATTCTTATGGGAGCACTAGATGCAGAGGAATGTCACAAAGCTACCCAAGCTCTATAAAATTTACTAGTTGATTGTGGGTACGAAGTTTCCAAGGCTAAAGTGCAATTATGTTTACCTGAAGTACATTATTCAGGTCTCCCATTTTCACAGAGGAAGAGAGACTTTGACAAAGAAACAATAAGACCAATATTGGTTCACGTTAAACTGAAAACTCTCAGCTTCACGGCTAAAGAATAAAGGATTTTATAGACTCTGAAAAGACATCGTGGCACAATGAAGGTGAAGGACAGAGCTCTCACCAGCTGATGGGGGATCCCAAAGCCTCTTCAGTCTGTGGAGTGCACACCGCTGGCCTGTCTTGCCTGTCGTGCAGGGAACATGGAAAAAGGAGTCTAGGGCTCACTTGAACTTTTCCTCTAATTCAACTTCCCTAACCTCAACTTTGGAAGGTGGCTTTTCTGTTATCTTGTCTTTTATATAGCTGTTAATGATATGGGAATAGATTCCTGGATACTTCATTCACCAGTAAAATCGTGGAACCCACCACCTTATATGGAAGCAGACCAAGAAGAGAATCAACTATAGTCCACCTACACTTGTGAGCCTAAAGAAGATTTGAAATTATTACTTAGAAGACAGCAAGAAAACTTTTAATACAGTTTTTTCTCAAAATCAACCCTCTCCTGTCACTGTTCTAACTTTACTTTTTACTATACTAATCCAATTTATGTCTTTCAGGGAATATACCATCAAAATACAAACAGTGAAAAAGGTTCCAGCACACACCTAACTTTATTGTGGACCCTTGGATCATCACTCATCTGAAGAGACCCTTACTGTTCCCTTCTATTGACACAGGGTTCCCTCATTCCAGCCTGGACAAGGGACCCCAATTTTCTGGGGTCAGAGCAATTACATGAAGACAATATACTAACCTTTTACCCAAAGCTAGAAGAATCAACCTAAATTTCCATTTACTGTGAACCCTGTATCAAATTCCTCTAAGGAATGTTTAACTCCTTCCCCATATCACCATCCATCTTCAGCAGGAAGCAGTTTGGAGTGGTCAGCACACCTTTTCCCTAATAGTAGTTAGAGCTTCTATTCAGAGAGAAAGGATCAATACAAGATTCTACCACTCAGGGCTATACAGGAATCCCCCTCATTCTCTAGGCCCAGGTGAGCTGAGAGTTCAGATGCCCATTTCCAGGCACAAGGAGACTGCCTTTTTTGGGACACACGCTCTGGGCTCTGATAAGATCATGAAAAAAGGAGCCTATGATGGTTTTTTGTGTGGTTCCACCTTGGATACCAGCACAAACCCTAATCCCTTCTCAGGAACAAAGACTGTGAAGGACCAACTTCCAGCCATGTGTAATCCTCTAGACTGAATACCCCTAGATAAAAGAGACCATGGGGAGAATCCTGAGGGAGTTTTTCAGTTCTTTCCTGCTCCCAGAAGATCTGGTACTTTTTACTGACTTTGTACTCCTTTCTAACCTCTAAAAAAATGCCTTTCTTACCAAAGATTGGTGTACCCTTTCTTCATTCTTCGAATCCCCAAGACAAAGAAACTCCTGAAGAGTGAAATTCCAGTATTGATATCATGGATTTGTAAGCAAATGGAAGAGTATGGTTTATACATAGTGCTTTCCTGGGATTTTAAACACCAAGAACCCAAGCTCAAATATCTGACAGTGATTTCACAGACCTGATAAGTATATCATACAATGCTCAGTTCTACTTTTCCTGAGATTTTATTTCTTTCTCTAGAATAAGCTTGTTTCAGATGGTAAGTGTCCTACTGAATGTCCTTTTCCAAAATCTGGCTAGGCAATGTGTCCAGTAGTGTCCTCCATACCTGCAGTTACTTCTACTGATCCTGGCAAATATCAGCTCATCGGGAAAGTTTCAACATTTCTAATCTTCATCCCATGAGTTGGATGTTGCTGTGTGCCATGTGACCCGGTGTGTCCAAACTTTTGCCTTATGGGCCACATAGGAAGTAGAAGGGTTATTCTGGGCCACATATTCAATACACAATCACTAATGAAACTTTTTAAGCAAAAATGTGATGTGGGCATAATAGATATGATATCTGCCACCACAGATTGCAAAACAGTCTTGACATAATCACTTAGTGTCACCAGGGCCTGAGTATTGAACAATCCTCAAAGCCCCTCAAAGCTGCTTAAGTAGCAGTGAATGAATTTTGCCACACATGACTATAATATTTGGTTGCTCTTGGAGGCAAATATGGACTGATCCCCTGAGTTCAGGGGTTAGGGACAAGGCTGAGAAACAGCAAGATGCCCACAGCCCAATCACACACCCACTTTGAACTAAAATAGAAAAAGTTGTCAAAGTTTGTAGCACTTAAATTTAATTCCAGCTACTCCAGAGGCTGAAGCAGGAGGATCCCTTCATCCCACGAGTTGGATGTTGCTGTGTACCATGACACTCTAGCTGGGCAACATAGTGAGATGCTGTATCATGAAAAATAATAAAGAAAGAAAAAGAGAGAGAGAGAGAGAGAGAGAGAGAGAGAGAGAGAGAGAAAGAAAGAAAGAAAGAAAGAAAGAAAGAAAGAAAGAAAGAAAGAAAGAAAGAAAGAAAGAAAGAAAGAAAGAAAATTTGCTATGCATAGTTTCTAAGAGCCAAAGTACAAGGAGAGGTCAGTAGGTAGATGGAATGTGGGACTACATAAAGAAGGAGATTTATCCCATTAATTGCCCTCCCTCCACCCATCCTCCCCCTCCCCTACCCTCCCTTTCCCTTTTCCCTGTATTCTTGTGTTATAATTGGGTTTTAACCTTCATATTAAAGCTATAAATTAGATTCATATTAGGGCTGAGTACATTGGATACTTTTTCTTCCATTCTTGAGATATTTTGCTAAGAATATATTCCAGCTCCATCCATGTAAACACAAAAGAGATAAGTCTCCATCTTTCTTTAAGGCTTCATAGTATCTTAGCAGGGTACTGGTGAAACTTATTAAATGTAGAGTATCAATGTCTTTATATAGTGATCAAGAAAATGCAATGAAAGCTATCTGTAACAATACGATCAAAATATTTCTGATTGCATATGAAGCACATTGTGCCCTATGATTGCACCAATGTACACAATTATGATTCAATAAAATTATTTTAAAAAATGCAAAAAGAAGGATATTTATGGTAGCACTGGGGGATGGGGGACAATAAGACAGAACAAGCGGGTTTGGGATTGGTTCCTTAGGATATTGCCAGTGGATCTGAGGGTTAGGTATTCTCCAGAGATGTCTGATCCCTGGATTCAAACAGATTGGGACAAGGGAATATTTTCCCAGATTGAAGGAGCTCAACAGAAAAAAAAATGGAGGGCTTCCTGTGGATCTTTTAGTGTGCACAGGAAAAGCCTGATTTGAATCAAGAATTCATTGTATGTGCAATTTCCAGTGACTAAAAGAATTTAGGATATAAAAGGGTCAGAGTTATGTAAAATGCAAAGTGTTGATTAATAGATGTTGCAGGAAAACAATTTCCCAATGAGAATAATTTCTCTAGTTGACATCTAATCTAGGGAAAAAATTTCAATTCTAGATCCATGGTCAAATATAAAAATGAGGGTTAAGTTCCCAAACAATGGTTTTCTTGATTTCCATATTGAGACAGAGTCTCATTTTGCTGCCATCAGTAGAGTGCCCTGGTATCATATCTCACAGCAAACTTCAAGTGTTGCATCAAGAGAACCTATTCCTTCACCTAAGACTCTAGGCACCTTCATACACTCCAGTCATTTTTATTCTTCATAAATGGAGATCTCACTAGTGCTCAGACTGGTCTCCAATTCATAAAATCAGACCATCCAACTCATGGGGCCTCCAAAAGTGCCAATAAGAAAGGCATGAAGGACAAACACTGGCCACCAAACACAGTTTGAAAAATATCCTTAATTCAAGGTCTGGAGTGGTGGCTCACACTTTTAATGCTAACACTCTGGGAGGCGGAAGCGGGTGGTCCAAAGTAACTGGGAACTATTGGGGAGCACCTGGACTCCCAGATGCTCAGGAGGCTAAGGCAATAAGGTCTGTTGACCCATGATGTTGACATTGTGGTTAGCTAGGATGACATCAGGACATTATACTCAGGAGGAAGGTGTCAAGACGCTGTTTCAAGGGAAATGAAAATGATAACTTTGGTAGGATGGAACAATGTGCCTTCTATGTCAATTCATGGTAACCTGTGTGTGAGCAAAGAGATAGGGTTGACTATCTCTCAAGTTCACTCGTGACCTGGATACATCTTATGCTGTGAGCCTTTTGAGCACCTCAAGTTTTGGAAAACTTGTAGCTTCATTGAAATAGCTCCATGTTGCTTCATTGAAATGAATACTTTATCCTTTGAAAGTACACAATGTTTTGTTTCTTAGTATAGTCACACAGTTATCATTATAATCTAATTGTAGAACTTTGTCTTCTACCCTCACACAAAGAATATCAATACATACGAGCAGTCACTTTCACTTCCCCACCACCCTGGACCACCAGCGCCCTAGTCCTAGCAGACAATTGGCCTTGTCTTGATGTGTTGTTGTGAGTTCAGTCATGCTCTGTGTGGTCTTTTGTAAGTGGCCTTGTTCCCTTATCAGAATTATTTTAAGGTTAATTTCTATTGTGACATAAATGTGCATTTCATTCCTTTTGATTGTTGAAAAAATTCCATTGTGTGAATATAGTACGTTACATGTATCCACTCATCTGTAAATTGCATTAGTAGTCCTGAACATGTTCCCTTCTCATCTGAGAGTATTTGTGTTGTTGATGTTGCACTTTGGTTGGGGCTGGGTCTGTACCTTGCACCCTCTGTATGTGGGCCCAGCGACCTACTCACAGAACAACAGTCGCCTCCCCTCCTCTAATATTTTTTCAAGATTTTATGACCAAGATATGTGGCCTCTGTCAAAACTCTTTTCTGTGTCTCTTAAAGCAATCATGTGGTTTTCCTAACTGATTCTATTATTATAGTGCATTATATTAGTTGATTTTGCCATATTGAGCTAGCTGGAAATCCTGGCAATAAATCCCATTTGGGATACATGTATAAAATATTTTGTATGGTACCAGACTTTCCCTGCACCTATACAATATCTCCCTTATAGAATGGATACTACATTTCCCCCTTTGCTCCAGAAAAATACGTTGGTACCATCATAGCTAAAGGAAATTCAAGCTGTTAACCTCTAGTGATCCTTCTTAGTTTATGTTTGTCAGAATCTGAGAGTAGAGGCCCATGCCACCATTGCTGTGGATGTATTACACTCATTTCCTGGAGAAGTGGGGTCTTAATACATTGCTCAGTCGGGTCTCAAACCTCTTACCTTCCAGTGAGCTTTCTGCCTAGGCCTCTGTAATTGCTGGTGTTGTAGGTTTTAGCTATGGTGCTCATCCATGCTTATGTTTTGGTGAAAGTTTTTTCTCAATAATCCTCATAGATAAGAACATGTGTATTACAAAATAACAACTCTGTTCAGATATAATTTACACTCTCCAAAAGTCACTCATTTGAAGTATAGAGTACAAGACTACACATTCAGGTATCACTTGTATAGTTTGGTTTTTTGTTACTAGAGAAGTTTCTCTTAAAGTATAGAAGAGAGAGATATAGGAAAGAAAGCCTAAATGAAGGAAAGAAAGAAAAAGAGAGAGCAAGCGAATGAGAGAGAGACAATTGGAGGAAGGACGGCTAAACTGAGGTAGGGATGAGAGGAGGGAGGGATAGAGGGAAAAAAGAAAGAGAAAATGACCAAACTTCATGGCTCACATGTATAATCCCAGCCCTCTGGCATGCGGAAATGAGTGGAGTTCTTGAACGAGGGAGTTCTGAGAATGGGCTAAGCAAGAGTCAGACCCTGCCTCTACTAAAAAGTGGGAAATCATCTAGGCATTGGGACAGGAACCTGTAATCATACCCTAATGGGGGTCTCAGGCAGGAGTATTGCCTGAATCCTGTAGTTTGAGGTTGTTGTGATATAGCCTGAGATCATGAAAAGCTAGCCTGGCCCACAACGGAAACTACATCTCAAAAATGCCCCCCCCACACACACACACACATGCACAGACAAACCAACCAACAAAGATTTTTATTATCTAAAAAGACTAGAATTACCTTTATGGTTCAAGCAAAGTAGACATGCTTAAGACCTGTGAATCTATGACCAAATTGAGGCTGTAGCCAGGCATAGTAAATTTGTAAGCTTCACTGAAGTGGAAGTTTTGGGGTACATGTCAAACAGGTCCTTGTAATAGCATTCCAGGTGTGTTGCCTGTGGGAGAGTGGGTACGGAACAGTCCCAATAAAAGGAGGGGGTGAGTTCAAACCCAGCCTAGGCCAAACTGCAAAAAAAAAAAAAAAATAGCCAGGTGTTGTGTTGGGCTCCTGTAGTCCCAGATACTTGGGAAACTGAGGCAAATGAATTGCCTAAGCTCAGGAGTAGGAGCTTGCAGTGAGCTGTGATGCCACAGCATTCTACCGAGGGTGACGAAGTGAAACTCTTCTTTCCAAGAAAGAAAAATATAAGCAAAAAAGAAATAGCATCCTACTTAAGTGACTCCATGAAGGTATGTCCGTTTTGATGCAGGCTGAGTCACACTGCTGTACAAAATCTCAACTGTTGTGTCAGTCTATTGCTGGAAATATCAACCATCAATAGAATCAATAAAGCACAAATGGGAGATAACGTCTCTGTGTGTGAATGGAAGGCTAAAAAGTGTCCTGGTTCAAAGAGTATGGTTTACAACTAGTGCAGCCCTTGCATGTTATAGACCATGACATCAAGTCCAAAGATAAGACAGTGATTTCACAGAACTGACAGGAATGTGACATAATTCTCAGTGCTACTTTTCCTGAGATTTTTTTTCTTTCTTTCTCTACAATAGGATTGTTTCAGATGGTAGGTGTCCTACTAAAGGACATCCAGTTAGGCAATGCATCCAGTAGTGTACTCTGTATTTGCTCTTATTTCTTCAGTTGCTGGGAAATATCAGCACATCTGGAAATTTCCAACATTCCTGACCTTCTGGCCAGGTTTGTCCAAAGTTTTGGCTTCTTGGCCACATACAAAGTAGAAGAGTTATTGTGGGCCATAGTTTCAATATGCAATCATTAATGAAACTTGATAAGCAAAAAAGAGATGTGGGCATAATTGTGGTGATATGTGCCACCACAGATATGCAAAATTGTCCTGATATAATTCCTATGTGTCACTGGGCCCTGAGGATTGAACACTCCTCAAAGCTCCTGATAAGGTCATTTCTTAAATAGAGATGAATCACATTTGCCACTCATGACTATTATATCTGGTTGCTGTGGGAGGTCAAGGTGGGCTGAACCCATGAGCTCAGGGGGTTTGAGAAAGGGATGAGCAACAGCAAGATAACCTAAACTCTGATCACACACCAAGTTTGTTCTCAAATAGAAAAGTTTGTCAAGAGTTGTGCCCTTGCCATTAGTTCCAGCTACTCTAGAGGCTGAGGCAAGAGGATCCCTTCATACCTAAAGTTGGATGTTGCTGGATACTAGACTGATTCTTTACATTCTAGCCCAGACAAGATAGCGAGATGCTGTTCCATGAAAAAATAATGAAAGAAAAGAAAGAAAGAAAGAAAGAAAGAAAGAAAGAAAGAAAGAAAGAAAGAAAGAGAGAGAGGAGGGGGAAGGGGGAGGGGAGGGAAGGAAGGAAAGGGAAGGAAGAAAGAAATTAAAGTGGGTAGATAGCAGCATATAGACACTGGGCTTCTGAAGCCTGGGGAGGGGGACAGAGGAGTCCAGCTAGGGAGAGGATGGCCGCCAAAGACAGTCATTGACTTGGCAGCTTTGCCCAGTTCCCTGGAAGTGGTGTTATAATACATTACTTTGATGCTTTTGATAGGAATGTCCTAAGATCGTGATGTTTCATAGACCATCTTTGGGTGAGATTATTACCATTCTGTCTTATTTTGCTAAAGACTCTGGAAATCAATCATATCGATTGCCCAGGAACTGCATAAGCCTTGAGTTACTGTGCTTCTAACTTTTCACAAAATCTTAAATCCAAGTTTCTCCCTAAATATTCAGCTCTCACTCAGGTCACATAATCACTATGTCATTCAGGTCAGCCCTGTGCAATACTATGAAGCAGCAGCAGCTGTTTTTGAATTTTTTGAGTTCTCTTTCCTTTTCCCTCACTTTATCCCTTCCTAGACCTCTTCTTAGCTTTATGCACAAAGATTCACTTGTATTAAATTTCCATGATAATTTTTCTTTTTTCTTTGGTATAGGAAAATTATGAAAGAACAGGGACTCCTTAGGCATAAAGATTGTGTATTCCTGTACTCCCTGCCCCATTGTCTGGAAAACCACAGACTTTGCTTAGACACCAATGAATCCATCATCGAGCTTTGTTTAAGCTCTGTATTTAGCAAGATCCTCACTTGAGCAGTGGCTTAACTATTTAATCTTTGACTTATAATTTTACAGTTGCTGAGACAGAAGGAAAACCCACTGCTTTGGAGAAGCACAGCCTTTTCCTACATGGCTTCCCACCACTGAACTCCTTGAACCTTGGACTCTGCACACCACCAACAAGAAGATGTTAATGGACGGGCTGTCCACCGCCTGCGAGAAGAGAAAGAGCAACTGCAGTTTCTCATGAGATTGCCTCCTTCATTTAAAGGAATGACTGTTATCAGGGTCAGATTAAAGACAAACCAGCTAGACAGCTGCTTGGAGGACTATCAGGGCACTAAAATGTCAATAGTGTGCTAACAAATTCATGGAAATTCACAGAGAGGAAAATATATTTACCAGTCCTTCTTCCCAGGGAGAAATCTGTGGAGATTGGAAGGAATGGCTCAATAAATTCTTTAGGGGTGCAAAGTAGGGGAGTAATCAGAATATAGAGGAGCAGAGGGCTTTTGCACTGCAGGGTTCCTGTTTTTTTCTATAAGGATATATAAATTGGGTGCTCCAACTGGGTTGTTTATGACTGCAGAGAGTAGGCTGCCCCAGTAGTCCTCCTGCTTAGTTCTTTCCCATGTGGAGCTCAGTCTTCCCTCTAGTAAAGACTGAACAAGCAGTAGTTTCAGGGAGACACCAATTCATTAGCCTGCTTGTCCCTTCTCTGTACTCCAGGTCTTGACAACAAAGACATTGGCTTAAATAGCTATAGTCCAGTTCTAGAATGTGAACCTTTAGTGTACTTTTGTTCACTGGGGTGAGGGTCATTGTTAACAGACTACTTTGAGTCAAATAGAACTTGAACTCTTTGCCTGTAGGCCTGGTGGTTAGACCCTGTCTGTAATGAGTTGATTAGACCACTGGAAATACCAAATGGAGCTGAGAACATCAAAGGTATTTGGCTGAAGGGTGATACTTCTGGTTATTTTTAGATGAAGTCATCATAGACATGCTTGGAATCATGATATATGGAACTGGTGGTCATGTTTAATAATTCCACAAATAGTTAAGTCCCTACTAGATACTGTGGAAACTTAGGAGCAAGACAACAATGGCTCCTACCCCCATGAAGCTTGTACTCTAGTTTTCTGTTAGGTATAAAGAGTAGTGGTTACAGATAACAAATGGCCACAAAGATATTCTTGAGATAATTTTCCAATTATTAGGCTAATTTCTATTGCATTAATCAAGCCTAGTGACCATGCTCTATAGCCTGCACTCCATAAATGCACTATGAACATGGGCTGTTTGCCCCAGTGAGCTGCGCAAACTCCTTTGGTGCCAGGAGAAGGTGTTAGGGTGTGTAGGACTGTTGGGAAGGAAGTATGTAGCAATTTGGGTCAGCAAATAGGAAGGGATGGGATTCAGGAACGAGCCTTTGCTTCTGCTCTATGTAGGAAACTGTAGTGTGAAATTTCCTGGGCTGGGAACTTTGAGACCAGGGATTTATTCTTTATTACAATATTAAAAAACTGTGTGACTATGAACATGTCCCTTTACATTTCACTTAGATGGCTCTTAAACAACTTAAAACCCTTCCAACTCTAAAAATGTTATGATCGAGTCCCAGACTACAATTGGCCAGTTTCTAACTCTCTTTTCTAAGTGGTTAAGTCAAATAGATTTTTAGTAGTTACTTGACTGACATTTTGTGGTGGTGGGGATTTGTTTTAATACCTTTTTGGGATACAATGCATCTGCCTCTCCCCTTAAAGTTAAGAAGGATCAAGCAACCAACCCTATAGAGCTTATAGAGACTTTTTTCCCTTCTTCTTTCCCACCTTTCTCTCTATCCTTCTTTACATTTCTATTAGGCGTATGCCATGTGCCACATACAAGCAGTGTGCCAGGTTTGGAGATACAAGGCAAACCTGCCTTGGGGGGAAACCCCCTTTTCCAGAAATTTTCATTGGAGAGGGTATAAACCCTTCTTTCATCTGCTGTCTTTTCCTTTGGAGAAACTCAGCCACATCCTGGGGGAATGTGCCCATGTCCCACGGTAACCAACTAAAGACTGGCGCTCCATTCTTCTCAAGCAATTTTGGAATGCCCCGAGATACACGTCAGGTGATCTTCTAGGCCTAGAGTCACTATGAAAAGAGCTCTCTTCAGGTGTACTAAAGAAACCTTCTCTTATTTGTTGGAACAAAGCTGTAGAGCAGTGGTTCTCAACCTTCCTAATACCACGATCCTTTAATACAGTTCCTCATGTTGTGGTGATCCCCAACCATTAAATTATTTTCATTGCTAGTAGCAACAACACAGAGAACTGTATTAAAGGATTGCGGCATTAGTAAGGTTGAGAACCGCTGCAGAGGGACAACTTTCCATATAGTGAAGGCCACTCACTACTTCACCTACTGCAATTTATCCCTACTCTGGTAGGGTAAATCTAGGTGACTACTTCCTAAACTTAAAAAATACCTCTCAACAAGTACATATCTTCCATATATACTGTGCTTCATACATCCCCTAAGACTGGTGACCTCTTCAGAAGGAAAGGAAAAACATCAATCGGACAGAAAGGTGTTGCTGCGAATTCTTGCCTTATTGTAAATCCCACATAAGAAACTTCTCATCTTTGTTTCTTCCATCTTTGCTGAATCTATTTGCTATATATCTCTTAGTGTAGAAAATATTTTACAGAAATTTAAATCTCTGGCATTCAAATTCAGAATTACACAAACTATTTGGTTTGAGAATATTTAGCCTGGGAAACAGTTTTAGAGATTTCAATTTCTGGCTTAAATGGTGGAATTAATTACTCTTGACTCTCAATTTTTCTTCTGAGTTCAGGTCAAGAACAGACAGACACCTTTAGTTAATGTTCATACTGCTCCATGGCCAAGAGCTTTAATTTTCTCTCTTGCCTTCATTTTTGCAGATACACATCATTACTAAACAGATCGATTGGTGTTTCATTCCCTCTCCTTGTCCTTACTTTCCTTCTGGAAATGTATATTAAAACAGCATAAGTTTCATAAGATAGAATGGCTGGAAGGTCTCAGAAGAGAAAAAAAGGGCCTGATAACTTGTCTAAGTGGGAAATTGACCTGGGAATAATTGACAACACATATGTAGTGTGTGTTACTCCCATGAAGGAGAAGTATACTCTGGAGATCTACATGACTCTAAACATTCTAATGAAAAAGGAGAACATTATGTCAATCATCTCACATTTTCGAACATTTGGGTATTGGCCATTGGGAAGACAAAACACACAGATGATGGACCATCGTCTTTCCACTTCTCGTTTGCATGATTGTAAGGCAATTTACATTTGTTTCCTTTGTCCCTCTTGAGAAAAAACAAAAATCTTACTTTTCCAAGCAATTAAAACTCTTCTGCCGTGGCTATGGTGAAAGAATTCTGTCTCCTTGTATATACTTGGATGTTTCATCATTCTTATTTTAATGATTGACAGAAAACTGATAAACCAAAATATCTCTGCATCAGGGGTGAATGTACTCACTTGATGGCCTCATTGCTAATTTGTTTGACTGTTTTGCAGGATTTCTTACTCTGTAATGGAAAGGTTTGTTAAATATGAGGGGTGCAAAGCTTTCTGAATACTAATGAACTTATTTGCCAAAATTTAAATGTTCTTCTTGTCAGTGAATGCCTGTCTCACTTAACAGGATCCAAATTGAATAATGAAGAAAATTAGACTCCATTGTACCCTCAAGAGAAATCATGTATGAATCGTAGTAGAATACTGCAGGGGAAAGGGGTCACATTTTAGGGGAAAAAATAGATAATCTGGATTACTTAGAAAAAAAGTAAAACTCAGGAAAACCCAATTCTTTTCAAAGAAATAGTCATCCAAGGAGCAGGATTTCTCACTGCACAAGCAATCTATATCTTTGGCCAGTTTAGAATGAGTGTGAAGTCATAATCATATGGAAATGCATGCTCTGTTATATGGGAATTCCCTTTATATGCCTGTGATGAAATGGAAAAGCAGTAAGCTTGAAAAATGAACACTGTTCTTTAGAGAAATTTAACAAGGAGTCCGAGTTTGGGAAATTACCCCAATTCTTCCTTTAAGCATAACGTAATGAGGGCGTCCCTCAGTTGGTGCTTTTCCTTCCACTGCCTTGGTGTTATCTATCATCAAGGAGGTGGATGATCATGATGCCTTTCCCTTGCCAGATGGCGGTCCTCTTGACTAGAGGGACAGGCCATGGGAGCACCAATAGCCACACAGATTTCTGAACATGTTAAAGGCCAGAAATAATGTATGTGTGGGACAAAATAAAGTGATGGAGGAGCAGTGGGTAGAATATAAAGGTGAGATTGTGCAAAGAGGGAAATTCATCCCTATCATAAGCTTGAAATAAGGACCCTGAGGTAGAGAAAATAAAGGGCAGAACAAATATCTCCAGTGTTTGTTAAAATAATTCTGCTGAGATTTCAAGATGAGGAAAGGAATATCAAGAGGAAGGGGATATGGCCACAAAACCTGTGAAAGTTCAAAATCAAAATGTGAAAAAGTTTGAAAACTTAAATTAATGCTCTTTTAGGAAAAGAGACTGGATGCTAACAGAAAGTATTATGATAGCAGAGTTGCATTTGGGGGGTTTCCTTAAGATCCCTGAGAGAAAAGGTTTATATGACATTGATCCATAAGGTATCAATGTGTCTTTTGGCTATGGTGCCCTGCTTCGTTTTCAAAGGAGAAAAAATATGGTCTACACATCTCAGATTAACACCAACTGTGCCATATTTCATTTGGAGGATGCATTTCCTTGTATCCAATAGTGTATTTAATTGCTTCTGTGGGAAGGCTTGAGGGCAATAAACCTAGATTTCTCTCTTGGAATGATAATTGAATTTTAAAAATGAAGTAAATAAATGGAAGGAGATTAAGATTTCCCCTCCACCCTTTCAAATCATGCCCTGCACCTTGGGAAACAAAAAGGAACTTGCAAAGTGGGAAGGTGAGGTGGATGAACAAGAAGGATGCAAACTGAATAAGACCAGACAACTTTTAAGAAAATTGAGTGAACTATTGAGTCTGAAGGAAAGGTGGGTCATGAGGAATATGAGATAGTAAGATATTTAAAATCAGGAAAGTGTTGGGAAAGTGAGGATGAATGCTTAATTACATGGGAGATGATTAAAGGATTGGGGAAAGTGGGGAAGAGGGGAGATAATTGAAATGGGAAATAAAACATGACTAATGGCTGGAAAAGGGCAAGTTTCAACTCTTTTTGGCACATTCCCCAACCTGCAGAGAATGAGCACAACCTAAAAATAAAGGAGGAAAAAATGAAAAAAGTTCACAGTTAACATGAAATCATTGGGACCACAGAGGAAGCAATAAGCATCATTAGTCTCCAGGAATGAAAGCATTTCTAGGGAAATGCATTAATCTATAGCCTCCATTCATTTATGAGTAGAATAGTCTTCATATACTTTTACAAAAGGTTGGTTTACAAAATGAATGCTATTGAAGGAGAGAAAAGCTAAAGGGAAATTGAAGGAAAGTTTGCATAAAGTAGGGAGTGAGCAAACCTGTTCAAACCCTTTTATATAAAATTTTGAAATTCAGCATCTTAATGAAAGCACTGGAGATGCTTTATCCAAATAGAAAGGTGGGTAGTGATGAGGCAGAATATTTGAACTGTTGTAAATATTTGAGAATGGATTCTTCTACAACATCTTCCCCCCCCCCAAAATCAAGTAAGACAAAGTTTAATAGCTTCTGTGTATTGCTTTAAATACTTTGGAAGAGGGGATTTATACAAATGTAAGATTATTCTTAGTAATAGAAATAGCACTAATTTTTCAAAAATGTATTTGGAGCAGGTTTAGATGCCTGTGATTATCCTTTTTGCTTTTCTGTGTTTGTGTAGGGGATTCTGTTCTACCAGACAGTACCAGACCCCCTTCAGAGGGAAGCTGATGAAGTAATTTAGGTGGAAAAGCTTAATGAGATAATGATGCTAAGGCCAGTTAACATCTAATAAGAACATAACCACAAGGGATGATACTGTTGCTTATTAATTATAATGATAATGTAGAGGAAAGAGACAAGGTGGCACTCATTTAGCAGAGAGTACTCAGGAGTGAGGCTGCTTTCCCCAAGGAGAAGTGTTGGAGGCAGTTAGAAGTAGGTCAGCATTTAGCAGAATTTGAAATTGACAGCTGTTGGGTTATCCTGGTGGCCACAAGACTGAGGGCCAAGCATGTCACAGATGCCTTTCTGATGGTGCCTAGGGCCAGACTGGGGACTGCTGTGGTTGCTGTGCCATGCTCAGAGGCAGGAACTCCAGGCTGAGTTTTGAAGGCAGTTTTCTGGCCTTAGATACCACAGTGGTCATTGGTGGCAGGCAAGCAGGTGTCCAGAACCCGACTGGGTGTGCTTCCGGTTCTGTGACCTTCCACTCCACTCCTCGGGGTTTAGTGGGTCAGACCCACATGTAGCTGTTCAATCAAAGTTGGCACCCTCGTTTGTTGAGGGACCCCGGAAGATCCTTTGGTGCTATTTCTAGAGGCACAAATGTAGATGTTATCTGTTGCCTTGCATTTAAAGGTTTCTTGATGTTAGTCATTGCCCTAACTCTGCTTCCGGAATTTATTATGCGTCTGAATTCATGTTTTCCCAGGACAGGAGAATTGTAGTGTAAATTTATTGTGATACACTGAGGTCTGTATTAGTCATGTGGGCATGAGTAGAGAATTTGAGGAAGAAGCAGCCATATGGAAAAACATGGAGATTTTAGAAATGTCATGACTCTTCAAGAAGCTTGAAACACAGGACTGGGAAGGATGAGGGAAGCTGCTTTGGGCCCAGTGAGAAATATGAAACTCACCTTAGTCACCATCTCTTCCTTTACAACGTCCTGGAGCCTGGTCTAGGACTCCCTTCTGGGTCTTTGGATGCCCCCTCCGCAATGACAGGGCACTTTTCTGCATCTTTTTTCTGCCATTAATTTTTATGCTAGTGCTGCATGAGCATCACTTCACAGAATTTTTCTTGTCCTGTTTAACGATTTCACTGAACCCCATAAAAGAAGGAAATAATTTCTCATCATTAGCTTTTTAAAGCAAGTATATTTTGTTTTTATTAAATGTGTGGCTTCAGAGAGTCAAGAAGTGCAAAATGCTGGGCTAGAAGATGGAAAATATGGTCCAATCCTCACCCTTACATCTATCAGCTGTGACCTTGAGCAAGTCTCATGCGTTTCTGAGCCTCAGTTTCACCATTCATACAATGAAGGGTTATTGAAGAAAATCTTTATGATTTTAAAGCCCTTATAAAGTTCTCATGTACCCATATATGCTTATACATCGTACAGATTCTACAACTATTAAACCTTTATGAGAGAAGTAATTGCTAAGCATGTAGGATAACAAATACTGCCTTAAATCTGTACTTCAGAATAGACAATTATGCTCAGAATTACCAAGCAACCAATGGCATAACTATTGAGCACTAAGTATGTGGCAGTCACACGCCAACTTTAAAGGCAGATGTTTCACAGGTGAGGACATGAGGGCCTTCCCAAGGTTAAACAAATAATTCAAGAGCATACATGCATATAATCAATAAGAAGTGGAGTGGACATGCAAACCCAGGTCTCCCTGAAACTACAGCCCATGATCTTAATCACCACAGTGTACATCGCCCACTAATCAGAACCCAACGCTTATATCCATAACGGTTCTTAACTAGGATGAGAGAAGGGAACAAGGGAAGGAGTAGTTGGAAATCTCCCCTGCTGATTCTGATACACACGTCTCTATGCCTCTAAACCAGTGATTTTACCTGGTATAAGCCGCACACCGGTATGCTGTGAGATGTTCCTAGGTGTGCTATGAAAATTTTAAAATTTAATTATTTATAAAAGAAGTTCAAAGCACAGTAAGCATATTCTTTTTTTTACTCTGTTTTTGATCAATGTAATTTAAGTGTACTGTGGAAGTTTAACTGTAGGTTCAAGTGTGATGTGAGATTTAAAAAAAAAAAAAGATTGAAAAACACTGTTATAAACCCACATGGTCTCTTTGAGGCCTCACTTGGCCAGAGTTATAACATAATTACACTGAGAATACCTTCCCTGAAAACTTTCTCTTATGTGCGGGTTCATGTTTCTGTCTCTTCCAGCATGTCTTTGGAGTAGGCAGAGGCATTAAACACAATTATTCCTTTTGTCTTCGAAATGGGGAACTGGAGTAAAAAGAACTGAATGATTCAGCTTCACCCAATTCTGTGGTTCTAGTCAGTTTAGTTAATAATGTATTTTATATAGAAGGAAAGCATCACTATTTTTTTGTCCTGGAGATTTCCTGGTAAATGAATCATTTAATACCATTAATTTTTTCATATCTGTAAAACCAGCCTCTCTGAAAAGTATCAAGTGCAATGCCATTGAAAAATGCTAGATGGAGGAGCATGGTTTCTGAACTAGGCATTTTTCTTAGCAAAAAAAGGACTTTCTAGACATCCATTGACTTGTTGCAGCAAAATGCTCCACTGAGATCATCAGAAGGGTTTAAGTGACCACAACAGAGAAAAGCTGGTCACTGTTTGTACCTTCTCTGAAAGTGACAAAAAATAATCCATTCCTCTTTAAAAATAAGAATGTTCTTATCACCCAGAAGTTCTCATTGTTTTTTAATAATGTATTTTCATGGTGATGAAACCCTTCAGATTTAGTCTTAATTCACAATTCCTTAGACTCTCAAATGCCTTCTCCAGGCCTTCTTTGTATTTCAGTTTCTTCTCCTTCCTTTTGCTGAATAAATTCTAATTTGTTGCCCAGTATGATTGTGTTTGGCTAATTGTGGAAAATTAGAACGATCCAGATATAGGATTTGATTAAAGATACGGTAGAAAAAAGTACTATTAATACATTGCTGTTTAAAGGTATGAGGCAGCCGTATCTATGGAATGATCTCTAAGATATATAGTTAAATTTTAAAACACAAGGTATGGAACAGTGTCTGCGGTATCCTATCATTTGTATAAAGACCTGCATATATTTGCCTTTATGCCTCGCCTAACAGTGGAAGGACATTTAAGGAGCTGGTAACAGTGGTTGTCTCTGGAGAGAAACTGGTTGGAAGATGGGAGAAAGACTCTCTCTTTACACTGTATAGTGTATGTAGTGTATCATGTTCCTGTGTTGCCTATTCATTTTTTTTTATAAAGACGGAGTTAGAGCCATTTCTACCGAGATGTAAAAGTACAAAAGACATTGTTACGTAGAAGAAACCAGTTGCAAAATAGCATAAATAGTATATAATCCTATTTTTGTAATATAATTATATGTACATCATGTATGTATGTGTATACACTCTCTAATCGGTAAGGATGTGCACCAAATTGTTAACAGTGGTTCTCTCTAGGGAAAAAGAAAGTGTGTGTGTGTGTATGTATTACTGTCATTTTTTAACCTACATTTGTCTATATTGTCTGAATTTTTTTTACACAAAACATATACTAATTCACAATAAATAACTCATCAAACCCCAACCCAACCAAAGGATTACACTTGACTACTTACTACACTCTTGTAAATAAAATTTCCCAGCATTTCTGGGCAGCCTTATTTTACTATTTGTCATATATCATGAGTTCAGTTTAGATGTCTTCTTTTACCTCTTCTAGGAAGCTTCCAGAAGTTTCTGCTCCTTTATCTTCACTCATCTGCACTCACTTTTATCAACAGAACCCAGCTAAGGTCATGATCAGGAAATCATGGAAATACTACTGAAAGTTCTTCTCTTAATCACTTCGCTTTGAAATTAATCCAGAATGGTGTAGCTAAAATCCTCCCCATTCCCATGTTAGAGACTTGAGCTTGAGTTAAATTGCATTCCCTACTGATTTTAGGAAAATTGCTTTGCTTTCTGGATCATTCCTATCAGCACACAAATATGCTATATGTCTCATCTCAAACAACAACAAAACCCAAGAAACTGCTCTCCAATCCATACTCTCTAAATACCATCCCATTTCTCTGTATTCCTTTATAGCAATTCTCCTTGAAAAAAGTTGCCTTTATGTTTATAAAGATATTTTCTTTTCCTGCCACATGCACTCTAATTTTATTTTCTATTTTAATTAATTATTATTATTGTTTTCTTTTTTTTGCCCCCCTCATTTTTAAATCCACTCTTCTCAGGCTTTCAGTCCTAACCACTCTCCTTTAACTCTTCTGTTAAGGTCATCTTTTGTAATTCCTTGTCAAACCCAATGATCAATTTTCAGTTCATGTTTTCTACTTCTCAACTCATTGGTAAAATGAGTAAATACTTTACTCTTTTGGTCTTCTGGACATCTCTCTTTCTTAGAGCTCCCCTTACCTCCAAGATGGTTCCTTTTTAGTTTCTTCTTTATCTTCTTAAAGGTTGGGACTACTAAGAGCTCAGTTCTCTGGCCACCTGCTGTCTTTGTTGAAACTCATTCCCTTGGCAATATCATCTAGCCTTTGGCTTTGAATACCATATCCATGCTAAGTTCTGCTGAGTTCCTGTCATTTTTTTTATCCTACAAATATTTATCATGTACATACTGTGTGCTAAGTTCTTCCTAACAATGGTCTCTTATTCTCCAAGTTGATCTGGGATGAATATTACCTTTAAGACTTTGTAAGTTCTAAAAGGTAGATTGAAAACTTCTGTTTTCCAGGTAAGTAGGTTATTCATTTATATTAAGTGAATACATATTATTATGCTCTGATAAGTAGCTTCTAGAGTTGAAAAAAATTCAGTGTCCTCTTCAATATGCCTGTCATGTAAAATAATCTACCATTTGATAACATAAGGCCCATTAATTTCATAATCAGTGACCAGAGGCTATGATGAAAGCATCACTAAGCTCTATTGTTAAAATAGGCATGTATTAAACTTCCTATAAAAGCCTCCTTTAATATTGAACATGAATTAGAAACCTGCCCCATGTCAGTGTTCTTCCACAATCAATCTCCTTTTCAGTATTAGTAAGGTGAACATATGCCCTGTTTGCCTGACCTGTCCTGGTTCACACCTGTTGGGCCAGCATAATTGCTAATTGCAGCTCCTTTCACTCTTTAAAGAATCTTGGTTTAGACAATAAATTATATGGTCAACCTAAGTATTAGGGTCTCTAGGATAAATGATCAAGGCACCATTGCTATTTATTGGTATTACCTTGTCACAAGCTGTGAAAACAGTTTTCCTTTTGATTATTTCTTCCTGAGTTGTCACAAAGACCTTCACATAAAATCACTCTCTACCATTAAAGTAATTATTGAAACGCTGTTTGGTAATGACCACTTGTTTTAGTTTTCCCCCTCAGATTCCAAAGCTTTTGCTAGGTCAGGATCAAAATTGTTCAGAGACAGCCAGCCTTGGACAGAGAAAATTTTATCTGACTATCTAATCCACAAGAATCTTGAAAAGAAATTTTTCCTTGGTAACATCATCTTTAGAAAGAGTCTATGAGTGACTGCTAATTTTAGCGCAGAGATAATGGAAAACTCAACATACATAATTTCAATGGGACATACATATTTGTGGACTAAGATACTTAATGTTTTTGAGTTGCTACTAGGAAGTATTTGAAATATGAGTATTTGAAAGGTGAATCTGGGTGGCTTCCATAGATATAATCTCTGTTAAAACTATTTAATCTCTTGATTCACAAGGAAGTATTTTCTTGAGTTGAAGAGCAGAATGACATTTCTGGAATTACATGTTTCTACACTGTATTCTTAATCTATGGGTAGAAGTATCACCCACTATTCATACATTATTTTGGAAAATTTACCGCTATATATTTTGTCTAAGTGTCCTTGTACTTAAGCACCCAGTCAACTCAATGTAAAAAATATATATATATTTTTAATAATATGGACTCATAAAGATAAAATAATTCAAGATGAAAATAAATTATTTGTATATAATTGTTTCACTGTTTTTGTAACTCCTCTGTAAACTAGGTATAATTCTGCTGGGGTTTGCCTTCCTGATACCATTACTATGAGAGTAAATCATATACTTAGTAAAACATTATGAGCATTTGGGATAATAAATGAGGAATGATTTTATCATTCTTGTCTGTAGTTTGCTTGAAAATTAAATTCAATAAGACAACGTGTCTAATGTGTGTTGTTTTCCTCCTTTCCTACTTTTTTCCCTTCTCTCCTTAACATGAAAGTTGTTATTACTACTGTCATAGTCAGCTTAATAAGACACCAGTGGTCCCTAAAATATCAACAATAGTCATGTGGTATTAACTTAAATAGATTCCATGCTGTTATCGACATTTAGAAGATTCCATGAAAATGGGGCTCCTAAATCCTTTCTTAACCCAAGGTACAGGATTGAATAGCTAAAGGCAAGTAATTATCCCTTTTCCTATTTCAGGTATCAGTGCGATTCCCCTTACCCACTCTCAGCTGTCTCTCTTAGAAAATCCATAATTAAACCTGGACATTCCCCTTTTATGATTTGAGATAGCTCTTTTAACAGATGTTCCAGGACTTGTTTAGAAACATGAGCTGGGAAAATTGTCCCAAGATCCCTGCAGTCCTTGAGTGGATAGGGAAGTGCCATGATTTGGAAGTAGTGGCATCAGGTGGTTGGAGAGGGTGGGATGATGCCCCAGGCTTCTAGTCTTGCAGAAAATTAATTCGATTGGGATCATCTTGATAGATCCTATTTTATATTATGTACTAAAAAAAAAATCTTCAGTTCTCTCAAAGAATGAAGATCTGCAGAAAGAAGGTAAGGATTTGATGAGATCGACAATGGTATTTTTTTTCTGCTTAAAAATAATATTGGCCTATTCCTAATTATGGGATAAGAACTTTCCAGAATGTACTATATCAACTTTTGGCAGGGTTACTCTGAATAGCTTGTTCACATCTCTGCAGTTCTCAAGAGATGTACTCACTGTCTTTTAGCCAACAACATGACAAGGATTTCCTGATGTACCAAGGCCAGGGGTTGGGTGTCAGAATGAAGAAATCTGGAATATGATCACTTAGTTGAAGAGCTATAGATTTCTTGAATATTTTGTGGTTCACAGACAAACTTAGAGGTTGCTATAGCAACTGAAAGTCTCCCAAATGGGAAATATGCAGAGGGACAGAGAAGAGGTGGGGAATGTGTTTGTGGGGAAGAAGATGATATATCTTTCTAGAAGGTTTCCCCTGTAGCAGGGCCAGCCTTAGGGAATTCTGGGCAGTGGTTCTTGGGCTATATTTACCTATTTTGGAAGTACTTCCCTTTCTCCTACTCTCTCTCACCCACCAATTCCACCCAGAGGTGTAATTTCAGAATCTGGTTACTCAAGGTCCCTTTGCTGTGGCTTTCACTTGAGCTGATGTGCTCTGGACCTTGTCTACCTCTCATATTGACCAAATTGTCTATCAAAGTCTACCAGCTTCATGCCCCATTCCTATTGGGTGTTTATTTCTGCTTTCCAAGGGAACAGGAAATTATCTGGTAACCTAATTTGAATGATAGCAGAAAGGGTAAAAACAGTTTAATATGTTGTCCCCCCAAAATGGAAGGTGGGGGCCTTACCCTTCATCCGTAGGTCCTAGAACAGGAGTATTTTAAGTCAAAGATGTGAATTTTTAATGGTGAAATTTCCAGAGCTATGTTTCATATTGGTGGCAGCAATGTTTTGGGAAGAAGGACACATTTTTTAGCACCCTTAAAATGATGCACATAGAAAACTGTCTTCTCTGAGTAAGGAAGACCCGGCCCGAGAGACTGAGCGCGAGTCAGAGTATCAGTTTTGCATAGCCAGGTGTCATCACAGTTGAGGGATGAGGCACTATCCAGAGGGGAGATAGCCTGAAAATGTGTCGCCAACAGGAAGACCGCCAGCACTGTACCTCTGTGTGGCACACCCTTCTCCTCCTCAGTGGCTGGCGCCAAAAGAGGGTGCTGGACACCCCTCCCATGTCCACATGCCCCCTCATCCAGGCACTCCCAGACTCACCCCACAGTTTACCTACATGCTGATTCCTAAAGGATCAGAAAGACAAACGATTCAGAAAGGGCCTGCCACTGATTCCTTCTTAGAACATGTCATCTCACAATCTATGTCTGTTTTCTTTAAGTGTTTATGTGCCATTGAACGAATCTTCACTCTGCTCTTCCCCTATCCCTTAGAAAACAGGAGCAAGGCTTTGTTTCTGATTACATAATGACTTGAGCCAGGAACTTAAAAAAAAATGCCCACAGCAGTTTAAATCTGACAGTATTTACTTTTCATTTTTGCTCTACTAACCCAAGATTTTCTGAACATCTTCATGGCTAAGCAGAACATACTCCCTGAATTATTGACTAGGGAGGGCTCTGATTTAACTTTGAACTCTTAGAAAAATTGCCCATCCGACTCACAGTGATCTCCAGGGAGAATCTAGAGCACCATGGTGGGTTCTTAATAATTTTGTAGTTTCGGTCTGTAAATGCATGTCTTTCACGTGTATAAATGCACAAGGGCATAGAATTTCCAGGGCTGGCACGAGTGAATACCTTCTGTCCCCAAGGAGTCTCTGGTCTTCGTTTACTAATTGTTCTCTGATTTGAGGTAACTTCTCCATTGCTCCTATCACTGTCAAATAGCAATAAATACAGAAAGATGCTTATGCAAAAAAACTAGAGTCATAATTGTTTAGTTTTAAAAAAGAATGGCCTCAAGTCTAGACATACACAACTAAGCAGGGATTTCTTTTTCTGGGAAAGTGGTGAGGTTACAAAATGGTAGTAAACAGCATCTGCTTTATTAGCAAAATAGTAAATAGTTTTATAATTTTTTAAAATAGTGACATTGACTAAAGCATAAAGAAATGCCATTCAGAAAGGTTTTTGCCTGAATGCAGTGTGGATCTGTGTGTGTGAGCCCATGCTGCTCTTGCTGCTTACTTTCACAAAAACCACAATACTAACACTGTCAAGAGATGATTACCGTGATGGGCGGTGCTGCAGGGATGCTAAACTGACAGTGTTCTCAAAAATCTCAAGCAGGAGAAAATATATATGATAAATAAAATGTTGAAACAATTACAAATTTAGGGTCAAGTCTATTCCCTTTTAGAGAGGAAGGTCTTGGTTATCAATATTGTACCAGATTTTAAACATTCTCCTAAGTTCTAGATAATAATAGCAAATAACAATTTTCGAATACTGAGCCTGTTCTAAGTCTCTTTGTTAGCCCTTTGTTTTGTTCTTATTTGAGCCTCATAATGATTCTCTTGGTAGAAACTAGCTTCATGCCCATTTTTAGATGCATATATATTTTAGAAACACACACGTGTAAACTCCAATACCTAGAACACGTGAATTTGAGGTCCTCCCCAAATACACCTCCGTGATTTATTCGGGAGCTGTGTTAGGATATACAGACAGCGCAATTTTGTTGCCCCTTAAACTCACACTTTATGTGCTCCATGGCATCGTCATGTTTCTCTGCTTGTGCACATGTGCAAGACACATTTTAGTTTTTGTCACCAGTTTTTTTTCCCCTTTTCTATTACCTCCTTATATGTGATGGACAAATCTGCTCACTTTGAAGTTGCTTGCTGCGGAATCTCTTTTCTAGTAAAACTTCACGGTAAGTTTATATTTCCCAGGAAGTCACCTTAACAGCTTTCAAAGGGATATTAACTTTTTAAAACACAAGCACACATAAAGTCTTAAGTTCACTGTGAGAGAGTTGTTATGTCTCCCAGAGCCACTGCCCCTGTTCCTGCTCATGCTGTAAGGGCTAATGTCATTGTAGGCACGACCTCATCCTGTTCCTTTTCTGTCTTTCTTACGGCTTGGGGTCTTTATAGCTTTTGCATCTCTTTGCCTGGCTCCAAAAATCAGGCTCCCTGACACTGTACCTCTGTGTTGCTTAGAGAGGCAACTTAAAATATACAATCTCCAGACGGGAGTGATTTAACAAAATTAAAAGCAGACAGGGGGCAGAGAAGGCGGGAGGTGTCAAATGTTTCTTCTACTCCACTATCAGTTTGATGTGGTGGCTTGTTCCTACCTAGTCCCCGTTCATGCTGTCCACTACCCAAAGTTAAAATGTCTGAAATGTTAACAGAATACACATGGATAGGGATGTGAATACCCTTCCGTCTCCCTCCTAACCCAGCACATGGAGTTTTAATTGTGGCTTGTTTCAACTTAATTTTGCTTCACTCTTAGGATGAAAAAGACTTGTTTCAATAAGCCCGAAGAGGCTTTATAAAACGTATAAATAATTGCAAGCATTTGCTTAGCCACCTCAAAAGATAATCATTACTTTTGATAGATATTTTACTTTTGGAATGAACTTCCTTCCTTTTCCTAAACACAAACATGGTCATATTGGTGAGTTGATATTAAAGTTGCTGACTTTATAATGCACACAGTTGTTTATTATTAATGCACATGGATAAGTACAATCTCTGCTCTGGTTAAAAATAAATATAATAAAGAACATGCAAAAGGCCTATGTACGGGGAAGCAGTATCACGTAATATATCCTTTTTTTTTTTTTAAGTTCCTGCCTGGAACAAGATATGGAAGGCCACAGTTCAATAATGCTAGGAGGTTTTATTACAAATGGAGAATTTTCAATTATCTTAAAATCAGCATGGTCTAACATGACCCATTAAGCCATCATTAGACCAAGGTGATGACCTGCATTAGGACGGAATGGCTGTCACTACACAGAGACTTGGTATTAAGAAGCCTGAGCACCATCGTTTTCTTCTTATCATTGCTCCACTGTTTTCAGATCTTACATTCATTTTAAAATCCATCCCGGGCAAACAGCTACTGGTCGGGCTGCACCTAATCTCCAGCATGCCTTCAGAACACGGCCGTGGTGTGCACTTACAACTGTTTTAGGCTGTGACTCACTTTCCAAGTGGTTTCAAGCACAATTTCTGAGCTCTAGAGGGACTGAACGCCCGTGTACCCTCCTCTTGTTTCTCGTTAGCACCTTGCTTGGCTTTCGGTAAGACACAACCCATGGATTTCTGCAGCACAGAAAAAGATAAGATGTTCGGTATCTTTCATTTTCTGCAAATAGTCTGTATTTACAATACTACTCCAGTGGTTTCTGACTACTGCTTAGGGCAATTTTGCTTAGCCTAGCGGAATGTCCTGGAAACTACTGGCAATGATTTAGCCTCCAAAATTGGAACACATTTAGTAGAGACAGAAAGCCTATGAACAAATAGTGGGCATGTGCCAGAGTAAATAAGTGTGGTTCATGAGCTGCGGTCAGAAATGTCTCTCTTTCAGTATGCAGGGCAGAGCTGTTGCCAGCATTTGCCATAAAGTCATCACACAAAGCAGTTTTTCCTCTGGGTAAGACAGACCCAATGAAAGAGGGCTTCTAGTCTCCCAATCTGCTAGAAGGCCCACAGTCAAGTCATGCCAGCGGAGACCTGAGGCAAGGGCTCTCTTTTTCTCAAGTTAGCCTTTTTTGTCCAGACTGCCAAGCTTCTATGGAAAAGAATAAAAACCACCAGGGAGTAGGAGGACGCTGGAAGGGTTGGAGGAGGAAAGATTCTTTGTAACACTCAAAGCTCCTCCCAGGATCTCATAACAAACCACAGAGTCAGTTTGCTTCCTCTCTTTTCCAAACCCAAACTTTGGCCCTTACTGTATAACTCCTTCGAAGCACTTGGTGAGGCCGTCATTCCTGGGAGAACTATTAAGACGACGACGCTAAGAAGCTTTGCTGCCTCCTTCCTCTCCAGAGTTCTGTCACAGAGACTGGAGGAGACAGACATACATGGTTTCCACTTTAGGCTGTTTGCATTTTCCTTTAGAACTTAACTCCTTGACCACACATTACAGAAGGATTTAGTACATTTGGATTGGAATAACATGATTTCGGGTGCAGTGTGCATGCTTGCCCTCTGAGCTTAGAGTCTGGTTTCATGTAGTTTTCTATTCCTGTGTAGACTGCGCAGTCTTAGAAACCGCTGAAATTCAAGAAGGAACCATTAAAAAAAAAAAGCCATTGAAGAAACTATCAATCAATATCCAGTAAGACATTCATTATGGGGATGTTGTTATAGGGGCATATGTAGTTCTCCTTTTAAGAGAAACACACAATAGGAGATGTCATTTTCCAAACTTTCCTATGATTACCATTGTCATCTTACCATTAAATAGTAGAATATGGAGAAGTGTTTCAGTAACACCTCAAACATGACAACTTTAGAAATAAAGAAATAACCGGAAGATGTTATTTTCATACCAGGTAAGAAAGTTGCTAACTAATTTTCACAATTATGGATCCCACAGTTAAATTTCACTGATATTCACTGGACATCCACTCTGTGCCAGACATTATGCCATGTACCCAAAATACAGAGACGAAATAAAAACATATATCCAAGTGGTGACATTTGTCAGTTCTGTGTTGTGGGACTTAAGAGTTTGCAATCTATTCAATTTAGAAACTTCAATAAGATTTTTTAAAAAACTAACAAGAAAGAAAGTAAAAAGCCAGGCTGTATAGCTCACACCTGTAATCTTATCACTGGAGAATGAGGTGGAGAACCAACCTTGGCAACATAGTGAGAGTCTATCTCTACAAAAAGTGGAAAAAAAATTATCTGGACATAGTGGCACATGCCTGAGGGATCAGCCACTTGGGAAGCTGAGGCAGCAGAGTCACTTGAGCCCAGGAGTTGAAGGTTGCAGAGAGCTGTGATCATGACACTAGGCTCTAGCCTGGGCAATAGTGTGAAAACCCTTCTCTTAAAAAGAAAGGAGACATTCTTCCATTTCAAAAAGCTCAAAGTTGATGGCTATGAAGATGAGTGACCCAGTAATTTAAATACAGGGTGGTAAGCAGCATGATAGGAGAATGTTCTGAGACAGCACACTTTTCTCAGGGCACTGGTGCTAAGTTGGCTGTGAATCTCATATTCTACTGTGAAGGGTAGAGTTAGGAAGGTGAAGCTCCTTTTGGACTCTTGTTTCTTGCTTATCCATGTGATTATGAACCAATTACTTAACCTCTCTAATTCACAGGTTCTTCTGTCAAATGAGATAATATTCTCTGTCTTGTTTAGTTATAGGGTTGTTGGGAGGATTAAATGCAAAAATATAAATGAGAGGGCACCAAGAGTTGTGCATATAATATAAATAAAAGATGACATTATTATTATCATTAGTCTCAGAGTCTTACTTGCTGGGAAAATCTTCATATCCAGTAGCATTTTACCATTATCTATCTGACTACTGAAAGTAATGTTTCACTTTCTTTTCATATGAAGATCTCCAAAGTCTTTTTCTAAAACCTCATCATCAAAGACTCTAAATTCCAAAAATTGGAAATAACTAGGCTCGTATCATTGAATCAGCCTAGTCCTCAACCAGGAGAATCAATGAACTTTTGGTGCTTCAAGGGAAGTTGGGAGGCAGAATGACCTGGTGAGGTGAGCAGGTGCTTTGGAGTAGATGAACCTGTGAGCTTAAAATCCCTAAATTTTCTCAATCTCAATTTTCTCCCTCCCAATCTCAAAGTGGCATAATATCTAGCTCAAGTTTTTGTGAGGATTAAATGAGATACATGTAGGAAATAGTTGGAACATGGGAGCCACTCAGTAAATGCAGCCCGTTCTTTAAGCACCAATAATGTCAATCCATAATGATCCCAAATTTTATTTTGTAGAGCCTGTCTCCTTGTTCTATGAATCAATGCTTAGAAGTAAAATACTCTATGTCAACATTTCCATATGAGAATGCGAGTGAAAATTAGCAGAAAAGGAAGAATTGAAAAGGAACGTAGAAGGAAATTTATATTCACTGCATGGAGTAAGCTGGTCTGGAAGTTCTGGGTCGGCCTGAATATTAAACGAATGATGGAGTAAATGTGAACTCCCGGGGGATACCTAAGATGTGCTTACACTGAACACAGGGCATTGCAATCTCACTTTGCTTATTTTCCTAACTTCCAAATCATTCTGCCCAAACATCACCTGAACAAAAAACAAACACCTTTCCCATCCAGTTTTCTTTTTTAATTTTGCATAGCAAGTTTACTTTTATGAAAGGCATATAGACAATAAACAAAGTAAACTGTTAATCAGATCTTTACTTCTGTCCTAGAATTGTTCCATTAAGTTCCAGTCTCTAAACACGTTCAGGCCAATACTTGTCATGTTCATCATAGTCCATTACTTTCTTCTGTTAAATTCGACTGTTGTTTACTTTCCTGTTTGTTGGCTTAGTTTTTCAAGGATTGTTCTGATACCAGCCCACTTAGTTGTCCATATCTTGCTGTCTTTATAAGGTCATTCTCCACTGCTTTAGTTTTTTTAGACTTTACAAGTGCCTGAAAGTGGGCCAAGGTACTGTTTCTTTCTTTCTTTTTTTTTTTTCAAGGTACCGTTTCTTATTTCTGCTTCCCTGGGCTTTGCTTCCTGTTGTGCTGCATCCACCAGCCGAGTGTTTTGCCTGCAGCTCGGCCAGCCTCTGCTTCTTCAGCGCCTCCAGCTCCTCGTCCACTGTGGTATGTCTGTCCAGGGTCAAGCATCCACAGGCACTCACAGGGACCTCCCCACACCCCCCTGAGCTTCATCCAGTTGCTCAGTCCCTTTAATTTTGCCTGGATTCATGTTCTTTTGTACTGGGTTCAGCAGATGCTATAATAATATTTTTTTGCCCAGCTTCTGCAAAGTACCCTGCAATCACAGAATTCCTTCACCTGCTTTCTCCCCGCCTGTCACCAAAGAACAGGATTACATGTATTCGAAACCCAAGCCAAACTGAAACAAACAAATGAACAAACAAACAAAAAACTCCCACCAGTTTTTTCTATGGAACCTTTTTTGTCCATCCAGTGAACAAAACTTATGTAAATGTCATTTACATCCAAGGCTCTGAAAAATGGTGCTGTATTGTCGTTACTATCTTCCCCCCCTTCCCCAAGTACCATCACCCATAGCTAGGGATGAAAGCGTAACTTAAGGATGAGAAACTCATTCCACATAGGAAACATTCAATTCTCTCCAAAAATGGTTTAAGTTTTTGATTTTTTTCAATTTTATGACTTTTATCAGTAGAAAACTTTTCTCCCAATACTACTGTTTTCTAAGAGTTTCACTCTGAATTACATAGCAGCTAAGGGTGGTAAAATCGGATGAAATACGGCAGAATCAAAACCCAACCATCATTATTTTGATGATCTCAACCATATCCAATGTTCACATTAAAAAAAAAATTGTTTTGATGGGTCTTTCTTTCTTTTAAAAGCTTTCAAAGGTATGGGGAGAGAAGATGGTCTAGAACCAGGTGAAGGTGAAGTGCCAGATTACATCAATTGGAACAAGCTAAATATTAGGTTATTGGTCTAGTCAAACTGGAGAAAGCAAATGAGATCATTTTGGTGAAGAGCAATTCAAACCCATGCACGTATTCACACCCACACACACATTCGCAGTCCACAGACCAAGTTTCCTTACCTGCATTTATTTTCTTTATCTCTCCTATCCTTGCCTGACCCTGCATCCTTCCAGTATTAAAAATATGTTCCTTGCTATTTACTTTGGTCTAAAAACTATTAGGCTATTTCAAAGGCATGTGAAAAACACAACTGAGAAATGGTGTAAATCAAACTGATCAACCTTCTGACTTGCAATGTGCCAGGGTATCTGGACACTGTCAGGGCACTACAATCCATAGCCCAAAGTGACTTTGTTATAGGAAAGGAGTTTCACTTTTTTCCTCTTTGTAACCTTGTGAAATTTCCACATTAAAAAGCAATCACATCTTTCAAACTGGAAATGATTGTGTTTGGCACCACGGTCTCTGGTGGAATGGGTTGAGCTTGTTTTCAGTAAAACAAAATCAGCTTTCAAAATAAATCATCTGTAACAACATTCTACTCCCCAAATCATATAATCCTATTAACAGTGTTTCATTTTTTTTTTCATTGTCACTGAGCTGACAAGATTGGCCCAGTTTCAACACAGAGAAACAGAAAGCTTTGGAGGTCCTGGCCAAGGCAAGGAGAGCTACCCAGGTCCAGCCCTGCCAAAGTTAGTGGGCCCTTAAATATACTCATCGGTGCTGCATCTCCACCTAGGGGGACTTGGAGGGGAACAGGGCTCTCCAATCACTGAGCTATTCAAGTCACTCAACCAATAGTCTAGTTGGGACAATCGAAGGACAGTAGGTTACCATGGCCATCCCCATGAATAAGGCCTTTTTCAAAACTGCATAGGAGTGCCAATGGGCTGAGTGAAAATGGACCCCGAGAGGTTGCTGGGAGAAATCTTTGCCAGAAGTGTAAATTATGTGGCAATATCTAAAAAAATAAAAACCATATAATTTCAGATTTCTCAGGAAAGCATATTTTTCTTTGAGAATAAAAGGGAGAAAAACATCTAACAACCAAGTGGATTCATTTTCTTCCGTCAGCAGGAAGGAAGTGCTCTTAAAAATGTTTAAGGAGTTCCCACCCGAACTCACTGTTCAGCTTGTTCTTTGTCTCTTTCAAACAGTGAGACACTATTTGCATGCGGGTTTATCAGTCAGACAACTGGAAGTCTGTAAGTATAATGTTCTTATTAAGGGAACCCAGCTGAAGCAATTGGAGGCTGCAATCAAGTTAAAATTTTCTATAAGTGATAGGTCACAATCACTGTTAGCCATAATCAGGTTCTATCTTGGATGGACTGTTCCCTTTGGGGCTGAAATTCACAGACAATTCATCTCTTCTCCCCAGATAGTCTTCTTCAAGTCAGTCCTTGGGGATGATTTGCAGGAGCCAGTGGCCTAACATTTCCATATAGGTTCAGGGAAACTCAGTGCAAACTAGGTATTGGTCCTACTCCTTTGGAAAGCTTTTCCCAGGATAGAGTCTGCTGTCAGAGTCATTGCTTTTCAAATTTTCTCACTCAATTGGCAAGCAGTTAACTCTGACTCCAGAATCAGTCCTGGATTTGAATTCTGTCTCTGCTATTCACTAGCCTAATAAATCTGGCCAAGGTATTTAAACTTTTTAAGAGTCAGTTACTCAAATTATTGAAAGGGTGTAATAATATTACCTGGCTTAAAGAATTCTTGTGAAGATCAAGTAATGAATTGGAAATTATGGAAATTAGCAGTTATATCCCCTTAGAATAATCATAGGACCACTGTGTGTAATTCTTTATGAGTGAGCAATAGCAAACAGTAGGAGTAGATGATTCTTGCAATCTCAAACCTCAGGAAGTGTTTCTCCCAAACTTTTATAATAAAAAGGGTAATTAGATGCAAATGGAGGGTCCTAGATTATCACCATTTACCTCCCTTGAGTTCCGTACAAATAGAGTGGTTTCCTTACATTACAGATTAAGAAGTATTTAAGAGTTGATTGATTTCTTAAACCACAAGAAAAGCAGTAATTTTTCTATGGGAAGTTACTTTTGGGTCTGAACCAGTTTTAGATAAATTAGCAGGAACCATAGAGTGTGAATGAATGATAACCTGCTTTTGTAAGGGATCCCGCTGTTTAAGATTTTATGGTCATTATTTCAAACCAGTGAAAATAAAAGTTATATTAAAGCAAGGAGAATATTTCTGTTTCAGTGAAAAGTTTAATACTTGTACTTAAATGGTTGAAGACTTTATCCTGTACTCTAGGTAAGGCATCCAGCCATAGGGAAAAAGCCATATAGTATGTGGAGATTTCAATTTTTTTAAAAAAAATTAAGTACTACCTTCCTTTGAGAAGCTTATGTATATAATCTTATCAGAACCTCAGACAATTATATCTAAGGAGATGGTTACAACATTGTTTCTGAGGTTGTATTCTTTGTTTTTGGTTTGCCAGGCTAAAAAAATGCCCTGGTGTCAGCCTAGCTCACAGCAACCTCAAACTCCTAGGAGCAAGAGATCATCCTGCTTCAGCCTCCCAAGTAGCTGGGACTACAGGTGCCCACCACAATGCCTGGCTAAGTTTTCTATTTTTAGTAGAGAAAGTAGAAAACTTTTAGTAGTATCAGCCTCTTTCTCAGGCTGATCTCCAAATCTTGAGCTCAAGGGATCCTCCCACCTGGGCCTCTCAGCGTGCTAGGATTACAAGCACGAGCCACTGTGCTCTACCTCTTTGAGATCGTTTATAAAGTCTTATTGTCATTCTTTCCCAATGACTGATTGGGAAATACTCATCCTTATTTATATACTGTTTAGATCCAAAACATATTTTTGATTTTTCAAAATGTAATATTCTGTGTTTAATTGGAGATGTGAGCAAATAAATATTTACCTTGATTTGTCAAAAACCAAATTGACTCTGGCAAATCATTTCCTATGCTAACTTGGGACATCAAGAGGCCATATTAGTGACATATATATTTATGACTGATTGTGCTGGGCATGAAGTCAATTCAAACGACTGTAGTTGTCAAAATACCTGAAAATATCACACATAATATATTTATTTTTATTTTATTCATTTAACAATATTATTTAATCTACACATCATTATTATTAAGATAGATGTATCATATTTTTCATGTCATAAAGTTCTCTCATTGTAAATGTACACTTCAATATTCTAAAATTGAGTTATTAGAGTTGTGTAACCATCACCACCACACAGTGTTATTATACATTGACCAATAAGTGCTCCTGAGTTTTAGGTTGTTTAGACAGCTAAAATGGAAGGGTCTTCAAACAAGTTCACCATTCTCAGGCCACATTTCTAACCTTTCTTTACAGAGGCAAAATCATTTGTATACCTCATGTCTGTCTCCATGACTAGCTCCTGAGCTCTGTTTAATGCATTTCCTGAAAATACCAAAACCTGGGAATGTCACCTCTGTGGATGACAGATCCAGCACTAGGGCCAATCTTAGTGTTTGGTTCCTGGGCATCTCTAACTTTTAATTTCAATTTCCTCAGTGTTCATATTTCTCATACTAGAAATGTTTGGCAAGCATAAAACAGGTAAACTTTGGGCTGCTGACCTGGCATTTTTACATGGCAGGTTTTTTGACAGTAAACAAGAAGGCAGTGATCTGAGAAGGTGGACACAGAACATTCTGAATCCCAGAGCAGAGGCAATCTGTCCATGCACCTGCATTTCTGGAGTTCCTTCTGTCAAGGACTTACCCTGGGGCTCCACTGTCGACACATCAGCATCTCCATATAGCAAGAGATATTTTGTAAATATCACAGAAAAGAGATAGTTGAAAATTGCTACTCCTAGATAATAACCATTGTGCTTCCAGGCAGCCAGAATATGGCACTATAGTCATGGAAACTGGCATGCTTCACTCTGACGGCAATAGCATTCAACTGAGGACAGGTCATCTGACCCTTTCCTCCAAGCTGCTAAAGCAACTGGCTGAGGAGTAAAAATGCAGTCAATCAATTCACTCCTTTGATACACGATGGATTCCTTCCTATCCCTACACTGCAAGACCAAACTCATTTGAATGGCTTTTCAAATGAGTAGGCAGTCATTTTGGCAGTTTGTAGAGCATCTTAGTGCCAAACACTGTGAGGCTGGTCTTACGGAACCTGATGATTTAACCACCTTTATGCTGCAGTGGTCCTGGGCGCAGCGGAGCAACAGGCAAACTAGGTATTCCCTAATACAGTACCTGACAGATTGCACCAAACAAAAAAAAAAGAAGAAGAAAAAAAAGAAAAGACTCTTGCCTGTTTGGGTTTTTTCAGAGGATATCTTGGAAAGGGGGATGTGTTTGCAGTCTGCTGAAAAGTGGGACAAATGCTCCAGGAAACACTGATTCTTCTGGTCCCCTTTATAACATTAAATCGTAATGTCTACAGACAAAAGGCGGGACCTATACTCAGAGTTTACAAAGTTAATTTAACACTGAGCTGGAGTAAATAAGGATATTACCCCATTAACCTTGGGCAGACAACTGGGCTTATATCATGGTCTGGAATCTTGCCCTTAAAATCCACAATTGCTGAGTTTTACATGATCACTGCCTGCTAACAATTACTCCCATGTGGTAGGATGATATTTTTTTTCGTGCTTATAATAATATGACAATTTCCCTAGAGTACAGGCGTCATTTGAAGAAGGCCCTATCTTCTATAGGATTTTTTTTCCCAGAAGTTACCACTTACTTCATTGCCTTTATATTTGCAATAACATTTTATAGCCCAAGCAGAAATACACATAAAATCTGAGGAGGACATTGGGTTCTGTACTCTGCAGCAGAGTAGGTAAATCCAAGGCAGGAATCATTAAATAAAGGATGAGGATGACATCATTGATGAGGATGACATGAGTTTGGTCAATTCAAGATGGAAGCCTCTTAGTTGGAGCACGTAAAATTTCTAAATCATAAAAAAGTCCCGGAGTGTTATGCTGGTCAGGTTGGTATAGAACAATGGGCAGTCAAGGTGAACTCGTAAACCTAAAAGCTGTAGATTATGCTCACAGAATAGATGGTGAAACATGGAACATTTCCTTCTAGAGCCCGTTCCATGCCATTCTATGACACAAAGATGGAGGTTGGCATGTATTGAGAAGTGCATGGCGGTATTTCATACGTTGCTGTGTCATTATGGTCACATTATTAATGTGGCTGTTCTTTATTAGGCTGTGGCTCTGTGAGAACAAAGACTAAATCTTAGGCATTTTTTAATCTCCATCTTCTGTCCCGGTATTTTGTGAATGAATGACGCACAGCAGTGTGAAGAGACTGAAGGTGTGAAAGGATTCGTCTCGAATGACGTGATGTTAATTAAACATAACACAAGTTTTAGCACTGGTGATTTCCGTAAGTTCCCATCAATTGGTGAAAAATAGTTCACCTTCCAATTTTGGCTAATTTGAGCCTTCAGTCAGATAATTACCATATGTTTTGTCTCCCTTTATGGATCCTGGATCAAATCTAGAACACGGTCACCCTTAATAATACTAATGTAAAATCAAATTAGTTAAAAGTATATGTATGTTAAATACTCTTCTAGTTTTCAAAGTCTGCTAAATAAGCTAGAGCCCTCATTGTTAGCACTTCTTTGGGGGGTGAGTCTTTCAAATATTTCAGGGGACTGAATTTCCTATTCATCTCAGACTAACACAGAGGCATTTGCTAGTTGCCACCATCTCTGACAGATTACATAAATTTACACATGCCTAGCTGACCTTGAACCCAGACGTTCACATTTCTATGAAAGATTCTGAATAGTTTGTTACAGATTTTTCTAGTTATTAAGAGACTTTTTCTTAGGCCCTTAAGGAGGTGTGAAGCTTGTTTCACCTGATTAATACAGAGGGTGTCAAAAATATGTACACATTTTAAGAAAGGGAAAAAACATTAAAATTATACTACTCAGTATATTTCGGTAATATTCGTTATCTTGTATATTGTATCTTGCATCTCTTGTAATTGCAGCAACAAACATGAGTTCACTATTACAATTTTAATACAGTTTTTTCCTTTCTTAAAATGTGTATGCATTTTGGGCCCCCTCTATCTACTACACAATGCTACTCACTCTCACTGTATATTACTGTAGTGTCTGGGGATAACTTTATGTTTTATATGACCTGACTTCTACTGAATTTGTATTTAACAGGTACCTTAAAAACATGATTGTACTTATTCTTCACTTCATTTACTATACTTCTTACCCAAGGACACTCAGTATTATCTCAGATATCAGTTTATTAATTTCATTACATTTCAATAAAGTGGCAAACATAATGTTAATCATGGATTTTAGGAATTGAAGAGAAGTTAGACCATTTGTCATAGGTCAATCAGATTACACACTCATTCATTCAATATCCAGTAATCACTCCTGATAGCTGCTCAGTACGTATCAGAACAGAAAAGAGTAGAAAGTGAAAACAGGTAACGTTTTAAAGTGCTTTAAGTTCTTGTGCCCTCTTGTCTGCAGTATTCGTGTGCTAAATATTTAACTTGTACTAACTGGGTTAATACTAGTGGCATCAGGATAATACTAACTGTTATAACAAGTAGAGGCAAAAAAGCATAAGGGCTCATAAAATAGATGTTTATTTCTTGCCTATATAGTATCATTTAAGGTAAATGGGAAGTGAGGAGAAAGAGACGTTTCCAGTAATTCAGAGAACAGGGCTGATGGAGGCTCTGCAAATCTTCAGCATTTAGCTTCCAAGGTCACTGTGATTGTCTCTGCTCCTTGGCTGGAGGACAGGTGGTGGAGGAGGTTTGGGAAGTTTTGCCAGCTGGGCCCAAATGTGGCACCTGACACTTCCTCACACTTCCACTCCTATCCCATTGGTTAGAGCTCAGGCATAGGGTATTACCCAGATGCAGAGGGGGCTTCAAAATTATAATCCTAGCCGAGAAGTCTATTTTGCCATAGCTCTGTGCCATGGATGGAGAAACACAAACTCAAATTTTGGGGAAGAGTTAACTGTCGTTGTCATATAACCTAAGTAGTAAGAAGGTTTTCTGACCTTGTACTTTAAAGATTTTTCACCAGTCCTGTCCTGTTCTACTGGGATCACCAAGGCGATGACTTGATGTCAGAGCCACCTGGGCTGTAAACAGGAGCAGCTGCACTGAGTCATGGTTGTGTGTGTCTCTGCTTGACCCCTTTCTCTTATGTAAGTATGAGTTTTCCCAAACCTTTAGCTAGTGCTAATTTCTTTCTTTCTTTCTTTTTTAGAAATGGGCTCTTGCTTGCTCTGTGTCCCACGCTAGAGTGCAGTGACTTCATCACAGCTCACTGGAATCCTGAACTCTTGGACTCAAGTGATCCTCCTGCCTTAGCCTCCCAAGTAGCTAGAATTACGGCTATGTGCCACCGTGCTTGGCTAGTTTTTAAAAATGTTTTGTTTGTTTGTTTTTTGGTTTTATAGAGATAGGGTCTTATGATGTTGTCCAGGCTAGCCTCGAACTCTTGGTCCCAAGAGATTCTCCTGCTTGGTATCCCAAAGCCCTGGGATCACACGTGGTACCAGTCGGCTGGTACTAATTTAATGCCGGGGTCAAGCTCACTCTGGTGACTCTGTCATTTCTCAGGCTTCACCACCAGCTCCACACTGGCTGGCATCTTTGTCTATGTTGGTGTGCCCAGTGGTGTTTGTTGTGGATCGTTTAAATGCTTTCATAAATAGCTGTCTCTTATGTAAGTATAATCGTCTCCTACATTTACTATTTATCACTGGAACGTCTCTTGGGAGCTGGAAAATAACAGCTCTTCATTTTGAATATATCTTTTTTCCTACTTCTAGCTTTATTTTTCTGCCCTTGCATTCAATAGCTTCAAAGGGCTTTAAAGAACCTTGAATATGCCTATAGAGTCTGCTTTGATTACATCTAGAAGCCAGTAAGAAAGAGTTTTGCCAGGGTGCTGAATGGCATCCTAGATAAATACACTGTGGAAGAAAAATGCAACTCTCTGGAGAGGTGAGAAACAAAGGCTAACATACATTAAACATGTAGTACTTTCCAGGTGTGACGGGTGACTTTGTATATCAACTTGTCTGGGCCGTGAGGTGACCAGATGAAATCTTATTTTTGGATGCGTCTGTGAAGGTGTCTCTGGATAAGATTAGTGTTTAAATCTGTGGACTCAGTCAAGTAGATCACCTTCCCTAATGTGGGAGGCCATCACCTGATGGTTGATTAGTGTTTAAATCTGTGGATTCAGTCAAGTAGATCACCTTCCCTAATGTGGGAGGCCATCACCTGATGTGTTGAGGGTCTGAATAGGACAAAAAGTGGACCTAGGCAGGCTTCCCCCCTTATTCCTCTTTCTCACTGCTTGAGTTGGGACAGCTCACCTCACGTGTTCTTCTGGCTTGAGACTTACTCCATGGGCACCGCCAGATCTCAGGCCTCTAGACTCTAACTGGAGTGCACTACCATCCACCGCCCCGAGTCTCCAGCTCAGCCTCCATATCGTGAGCCAGTTCCTCACACTGAGCATTTCTCTCTCTCTATATTTACATATATATATTGTATTGGTTCTGCTTCTCTAGAGATCCCTGATTAACACCCCAAACTAGGCTGGGCACGGTGCCTCACACCTGTAATCCTACCACTCCAGGAGGCCAAGGTGGGTGAATTGCCTGAGCTCAGGAGTCTGAGACCAGCCTGAGCAAGAGGCTCTAGTAAAAATAGAAAAAAAAACAAAAAAGAAAAAGCACACCTCACTGGGTATTGTAGTAGATGTCTGTAGTCCCAGCTACTTGGGAGGCTGAGGCAAGAGAATTGCTTAAGCCCAAGCTTTTGAGGTTGCTGTGAGCTGTGACACTATGGCACTTCAGTCTGGGCAAGAGAGTGAGACTCTGTCTCAAAAAAAAAAAAAGACACCAGACTAAATGCTGAGCTTTCTATAGACATAATTTGCCTTAATTCCCATAATGATCTTTGGAGGTGGGTATGTTATTCTCATTTTTTACTCTATGAAACTGAGATGAAGTGGGGATCAGGAACTTACCTATCTCGGCTGTCCCAAGAGTACGTGGCAGTGCTGTGCGTGGAGCCAATATTGTCTAATTCCATCCTGCATTTGCAACCATTTCAGTGTCCTGCCAATGGGTGACATTCTCAAAGTTCCTGTTTTCCTCGGTTCCTATTTTTCACAGATCCTCCATATATAAAATCTACGTATTCTATTAATACTCTTGGCAAATAAATGGTGCACTAAATAAAAGTCGATATTTCAAGACATTTTTTTGATTGTCTCGTTCCTCCCCTTAAATTACACGCGGTGAGGAAGGAACAGGCATCTTAGAATCCAGAGCGCACTTCCCACTAAATGAGCCAAGATTTGCAGCTTCAAGGGCAGCACTTGACAGCATTGCTTAATAAAAGATTTATATCCACCTACAGCTCATGCTCAAGAACACATTACACCATCCTTTAAAGGCAAAATAGTATGAGAAAAATGGTCATGTAACTATTCCCTATTGTGTATTGATGAAATGTGAGCATTATGATCTCATTACCTTGGTTAATTTAGATTGGGATTAACTCAAGTTTAATTTGGTACTACTGACAAAAGAAATCCAGGAATATGAATGGCAAGAATAAATGACACACACCAGTCATAATAAACTTTGAACCCTTGACATATCTTGAAGATATTTTGGCTTATTTTCCTTTACTTATTCTAACATCCATCTGGAGTCAGAGAGATCTGACACCAGGCATGACTTTGGGCAACTTGTACATCCTTTCTAAACCTCAGTTTACTTGTATTGAATAGTGTCCCGGAGTTCAATATGAAGATTAAATGAGGTAGGGTGAAGCATTTGGGAAGAAATAACAAGTGCTTGTTTCAGTCTGCTTGGGCTGCCCTAACAGAATACTGCAGACTGAATGGTTTAAACAACAGAAATTAATTTTTGTACAGGTCTGAAGTCTCGAAGTCCAAAGATCAAGGTGCTGTCAGGGTCAGCTTCTGGTGAGGTTCTCTTTTCGGCGGCGTGTAGATAGCTGCCTTCCTGCTGTGCCCTCGCACGGCCCTTCCTCTGTGTGTGAGTGTGTGTGGAGAGGGAGAGGACACGTTTTGTGTCTCTTCTGTTTCTTTGAAGGACACCAGTCCCATTGGATTAAGAGCCCACCCTTGGGACCTCACTTGACCTTTATAACCTCCTTGCAGGCCCAGCCTCTAAATAGTCACATTAAGATTTAGGACTTCATCACATAAACTTTAGGGGGACACAATTCAGGATACAACAGTGCCCCAAAGAGTACATTAGTTTATGATTTCATTTTTATTATGTATCCAGTCAGTACACTGCTTTATCTTTTGTGGATATGAAAACTTATAACTGTTTTCCAAGTTTAAGTTTAACTTAGATTCCTGGAGGAAATCTCCAGAGCAAAAGCAGCGCTTAGGTATTGCTCAGAGTTACTGGTAGAGTGAAATATTAATTTAATCTCTACAGACATATGGTGGGGGTGGTGTGCATGGGGGAGGGGACTGTTCAGACAGCACACTACAGATAGAAGTGACTTAAGTCTTGAAAATACTGACGCACTAGAATTAAAATTTTAAGACATTGTGCATGACTTAGGCCTTTATAAGAAAACTAATGCTTCTTTCTTTTTCTTTCACGTTTTTTGTCTAATTAAAATTGAGCCAGGACTGTGAATGCCCATTTTGGCTGACTTGGAAATCTGGAGTCAATGCTTAGCTAAATGCAATTTCTTTTCCTTCCTTCCTTTCTTTTTTTTTTTTTTGTATCTTGTACACTGCTGTCTACTTTCTGCTTCATCCCACTCCAAGCATCTGGCAGGTGGTAGGAGTCCATATCTTGAAGAATCAAGCATCTTTTCTGAAGTTCAGTACCTGAATTATTCATGGGGCTTCTGGCATTTAAGGGTCATTTTGCTGACCACCAAAGATTGACAACACAGAACAAATGTTAGCAAGACGACAGGCTTTGGTTCTTAGTCAAAACAATTTCTAAAGCAAGTCTCAGTCTTAAAGGAGCACTTTCCAAGACTTAGAAGTGACAGGCTGTCTAAGTAGGGGGGAAGGTCAAAGGGGACATTATACTGCTAGACAGAGCCACCTGCATTTCCAGAATAACTTTGAAAGGGTTGGGTTTAAAAAGAATTTTTTTTACTTCTTCTTTTGGCAGGACATTAGTCATCATAATAAAGATCTGGTATTTACCAGATCCCTTTAAACAAATCTAAAAGCAACAGGAGGAAATCTGCAATAATTTACAATCAGCTCTTAATTTAGAGCAGTTTAGATTTTTCACAGAATGTCTGAAACAAACAATGTTTATAAGAAGTTCAAGACTTCACAAACAAATCTGCTCTCCTGAAGGTGACAGCTTGCTCCCAGCACTCAGAAACCAAGGCCTAGGGTTTCATGTCATGTTCCAAGATCAATGCCTGGGCAGTAGGTACATAGCTCTGCAGAAGGCTTATGGGGAAAAGACCACTCTGGGGAAAATAACCTTCCCCCTGAAGCTTATATTCTGTTACATTAACTTTGAGACAAGTAAATCCAGATCTATGCTGAGGACTTGGCAAAGACAATGAGTAAAATTCTGACTCGTAATCCCGGTAGCATCTCAGTGAGGTAAAGCAGCAAGACCTAACCCGGTCATCCAGCCCATCCAGAGAAGTGCATCACGACATGACTATAGAACTGACTTCAAGTGCTGTCTCAAGCCCCAACAGGCAACAGTCGCTGCGCACCGCAGTGAGAAAGGTGGGATGTCAGCTCAGCCTTTTCATTCATTCAACAGATATGTATCAAACACTTTCTGCATGTAGGTTGCTGAGCTGAGTGGAGGGCAGTGATAAAGAAGGCAGAGTGCCTAAAAGAGCTTACATGCAAATGAGGGAGAGAGACTTTACACAGCTGAGAAAGAATTATAGATTAGGAAAGGGGGGCAATAAGGTCAATGAAAAATTTACAGGAAAGAAAAGAGAGACAAGCCATCACAGTGTGGCCAGGGAGGGTCTCTATTGGCAGGTGCCATTTTAGCCCCTACTGGATAATGGGAAAGAGCCAGCCATGAGGCCATGAGGGGAAGGCACTGCTGAATAGGGAAGCACCTGGGTGAAGGGCAACGGTGACACAGCCCAGTCCCTGAGCCTGTCCCAGCACTGTGGGAGTCTCCTGGTGTGACTGATGCTAGGGCTGGGGGGTGCAGGTGACTGATTTTAAAGTACTAATACACTTTCCCTGCTAGAACTTTGTGAGGCACAACAAATACAGTGAAACTGAGCACCGATTGGGGCCGTCACACTGATCATTGGCAGAACTCCTTCAGACCTGGGGACCCAGGTCTCTACTTTTCTGTTTTCCTTCTAAAGAGCCTTCCTCGTTCCCATCTCTAGAAGAGGAGGAGATTTGCTTTTATAATGTTTGCTTATCTTCAAATGTGAAATGTGCCTTCCTAAGCCAGTGGATGTCTACGGGTGCCTGTGTGCATGCGTGTGACAGTCCTGTGTCTCTGAGGTCTGACGTGGGGTGGGCCCCTGCTTGCTTCTCTTGCCTCCTGCCATTTGCTCATGTGTCAGTTGAGATCTGCCAGAGCCTCTCTCTAATGGTTCCCAGGGCTGTGCTCGGGGCCACGGAGCCACAGCAGACTTTTTCCATGGGGTCATCACTAAAAGTCCTTTCCCTTGCTGTGCTATGAAAGTATGATTTTGTTTCAGTGTTTCTGGCTCCCATTCTTTGGAAGCCATTGTGCAGGGCTTTAGGGTCCTCAGGGTCCTCAGTGCTGGCCCACCCAACTTGGCATTGCATCGGTGGAAATTTTGGTGTATTATTCCAGATAGGTCATTAACCAAAAGATGGTGTGGTTGCCCTCCTAATGCTGTCGTGGGCAGAATGTGTTTTGATCTGTGTTTATTTGTAAACAGCCTCAGGTTCTGGAGTAAAAGCAAGCTTTGTACTATTAGACTGTGCAGAATCAGACCCATGTATGCTCCATAGCTCACCCTGGAAAGAGATATTGGTACATTTTTTGGCACAGACCATAATTTCTGCTCTTGAACAAATTACCTCTCAGACTGTCTTCCTATAAGTCAACGTGCATTTCAGAAAAGAAGCTATTGCTGTTTTGTTTTTTCCTAATGAAAGAGGAACAAAAATAAAATAAAAAGCATGACAAATCTTTATAGAAACTGACTCCTTCGTGATAAAATCTTCAGAAAATAAGCCCTAAAGATGAGAAGAGTTGGATCACCTGATCTCTGTAATTCACACAAGGGGAACATGCTAATGTTGTCATGACACTAAATACAAACTTTCTCACTAATATTCAATAAAAGAAACATAAACATCAAATTCTAACTCTAAACCATCTAAAAATATAACCAATTTATATATAGACAATATTTTCAGGAAGGCAATCTTTCTTTTCTCTCTCCTTAGAAACATACATTTTCTTTGAGGAAAATTAAATTTATCATATAAGGATATATTGTTTCAGATACAGGTTCTGTGCAAATATTTATTACTCCTTCCACTGGTTTTTAAAATTCTGAGTTTGAAACTCACACCATTACTTTGAGCTATATACATGTCCTTCATGGAGGAACTTCACGTTTTTGTGGGGTATTAGCAGATCCTGGGAGTAAAGAATGGGGAGGGCATTTCATTTAACTTTCCAGGTGAGATTCAGTGAGGTGTTTATGACTCATCTCAGCAATCATCTGGCTTAGGAACAGAATTGGACCTGGGAATGTCTGGTCCAGGGCACTAGCCGTTGGTCAAAGAGAAGCTGAGCAGTAAATCCGTGCAGCAAGCTCCTTGGGGATGGGTAATGGGGAGAGTGACCAGGGCTCTGACCATGCTGCCCCACTCAGCTCTGAAGTGTCAATTGTGACTTCCTGCCGGGCACCTGGGGCTGGAGGCAGCAGCATTGTCTAACTGTACCCAGTATTTAATAGAGTATACATGCTTTGCTCATCAATAGGAGATTATCGGATTACCTGGGATAAAAAAGGGAAGGTCATTGGATCAGCTGACACCAGGTCCAATTTAGGCTTTAAAACTATAACAACTTCTTGGCTTTTAAACAAGTCTATCAGCAACTTTCTCTTTCTCAAGGCTAAAGCCACCTTTTCAAGGGCTTCTCAGAGCTGAAAGGCAATGAAGTTACAAGTGTTTCTGAATTCGCAGTTTGTAGGTATTCAAGTTTTATTTAATAGTTTCCTCATTTGTAAAATTAGGATAATAATATCTACTTTATAGGGTTGCTAAAGGATTAAGTCAGAGAAACTAAGTAAAATTTATAATACTGCCTAGAATATAATAACCTCTCAGAAATAAGAAATGATTATTATAAATCAAGAATATTTGGAGCTTTTAATACATTGTCTCCTCTTGTTAATGGTGTTTCCATTTTTTAAAATTTTGGATTAATATGAGGGTACAATTAGGTTACAATGTTTGCATTTGTTAGGTAAGGTCCCTGTTGTAGTTTTGTCCTACAGCCATAGACCCTTACTTTGTGCCCATTAGGTGGGATCCACCAACTCATCCTCCCCCCCTTTCCTCTCCCCTCTCCCTTCCCCCCAGTTTGAGTTAAATTGAGTTTTTGTCTTGTGTGGGTGTGTATTAGTTCATCTATTGGCTTCATATTAGTATTAAATACATTGGATGCTTGCCTTTTCACTCTTGTGATACTTTGCCAAAGAGAATGTTCTCCAACTCTATCCAGGTTAATATAAAAGATGTAAAGGCGCCATCTTTTTTTATATAGCTGAATAGCATTCCATATTACATATACCATAGTTTATTAATCCATTCCTAGGTTGATGGGCACTTCGGTTGATTCCATATCTTGGTGATTATAAATTGAGCTGCAATAAACAATCTAGCGCAAATGTCCTTATGATAGAATAATTTCTTTTCTTCTGCGTAGATGCCTACTAATGGGGTTGAAGGATGACACTTCTTCCAAAGAGACAATATGAGTTTGCAATCCCGCCAACAGTATAAAAGCATTCCTTCCTCTCCATAGCTGCATCTGCAGCGGTGGGACTTTGTAATGTGGGCTGTTCTCACCCGGGTTAAGTGATGTCTTAGGGTGGTTTTGATTTGCATTTCTCTGATGATTACAGATGATGAGCATTTTTTCATTCATCTTCTTCAGAGAAGGTTCTTTTCATGTCTCTTGCCAAGTGATAGAAGGAATTAATACAAGTGTTTTCTAAACAATTGTACTTGGTGCCATAGATGTTTCAGACCATACTATAAACAGATGAATATATTCATCCATGCTGTTCAGTGTCTATTAGATATATGCTATGTGAGACATGATTTCAGATCTCCAAGCTATAGAAACAGAGAAACCAAAGTCCTTATTCCCATGTAACATAAACTCTTTCAGAAGGCAGACAAAACAACGAAAAGGAGATACATGATATGTGAAATATCAGGTAATAAAGGATTAGAAAAAAGTAAAAGCATAGAGGCTGGCAGGATGGGGGTTGTTTGCTGAGAGGAGGGATGGGAAAGCCTCCGTGGAGATGATATTAAAGTGAAGACTGGAATAAATGTAGGGAGAAGGGCATTTGATGACCTGGGAAAACAGTGTTCAAGACCAAGGCGGTAGTAAAATCAGTCTTTGTGGCAGAAAGAAGGTCAAACTTTTCCAGAAGAAGCAAAAGGGTCTCAAGGTCTCTCTTCACCTCTACTTTTTTTTCAACAAATTAATTTTTATTTTATTTATTTATTTATTTATTTTTG
>CAUYON010141129.1:0-37151 GCA_963573935.1 Arctocebus calabarensis
GCACAAGAATATGGGGAAAGAGGCAAGGGAGAGGAGGGAAGGGGAAGGGGGAAGATGGGTGAAGAGAGGGTAAATGGTGGGATCACACTTATGGTGCATCTTAGAAGGGTACAGGTGAAACTTACTAAATGCAGAATACAAATGTTTTCATACAATAACCAAGAAAATCCCATGAAGGTTAGGTCGAACAGTTGGATGAAAATATTTCAGATTGTATATGAAGCCAGCGCATTATACCCCAAGATTGCACTAATGTACACAGCTATGATTTAATAAAAAAAAAATAAAAATAAAACTGAAAAAAAAACACTGGTAAATAAATCTAAATCTTATTTTATTACATAAATTTCCTTGGGTCAAGACAGATCATTAAAGATGATGGCAGAGCTTCGTATATTGCCAACATGTGTGGTGATTAGACTTATTTAATAAAAGCAATGCTAAATGGTCTTATAATACTTAGCAAACAGGTAATTTCTTCTCTATTATATGAAAATTCAACTTTATTGCATTTTTCTATACATTGAAACTAGTATGGAAATTTCTTCCAACCGCCCACCTGCTACAATGTTAGATAAATTAATTTTAATCTTAAATCAGAGATGTAATAGAGAAACGGATGATTTAATATGCAATCTCATTACATTTGACAGGCTTATTTATAAATGATTTGCCCCACATTTTGACAAGCATAGTTAATATGTTAATTAGCTTTTAAAAAGATGATGAAAAGAAGAGCCTGACACACCATCACCCTTCATATACTGCGCTGGGAACAGACGTCCGTACCTCGGGTCAGGGCTACATTCCACCCTCCAAAAGCACTGTGATCTTGACGAAATAGGCCTTTATTAGCTACAGATAACTTAGTCACCCGACATTAAAAATTGATCCCAGTGACCTTCCGCTTTTCTATCCAAAAAAACAAATGCAGCCCCAAACATATTTATGTGCTCTATAAAGGAATATAAGGCTTATTTTGAGCAATGACCTTAACGGTGAGAGACGAGCTCCCTGGCAAGGGAAGAACTACACAGATAAGCTGCTTTTTACATCTGCACTTGTCTTAATGTGGTTTTCAGCATTCAGTTAAGCTTTTTTTTTTCGCTTAGAAGCTTAGCAATGATTTCCCTATGCCTTGACTTAAAAAGAGTTATAAAATCCAAATTTTAAGAGAAGTTATACAGAGGCAATTTTCAATTTGATGCCTCTGCTTAAAATCTCCTGGTGGGGGGGCACAAAGGTATCCAAACCCGTCTTTCTTGATGAGTTCTCCAACAGCGCAGTGTCTTCACTCCTGGGGAGTAAATCTTAACACGGCCAGCTCGGATTTCCGCCGCATGCTGACAGTGTTAATGCATATGTGTCTTCATTAATATTTTTATTGCCTGGGGCTATTTAAACAGAAAACTGGAGAATGTAACACTGTGTAGGGATCGTTAATTTTTAGTTACTACTCTATTGCCCCACGATGATAAATGAACTGTAAAAGTGCCGGAAACCACTGCCACCTGCCTCCCTGCTATTGTCCGTGAGTTAATATTGCCCTTCTCTTTGGCGCAGCTGAGCCATGACTCAATTATACTCCCATTTCTGGGTCTCTGAATACCTAGCATCGATGGCATTGATTATGCAGAAATCAGTGCCTGTGAACATCTCTCTAACTAGAAAAATACATACATTTTTCCTGACTTACAGGATAATGACAAAATAGGTTTTAGACAATCACTTGGAATGAAATCAGACTCAGAATGAATCTCTGCTTAAGAGTGAAAAGCCAGTAAGCCTGAGAAGCTGCTCAGACCTAATGCAAGTGCTGTTCGTTTTTGGCAATGAATAATCTTGGCATGTAGACAAAGGGCATTTGGGGTCTACTATATTTTTTCAGTTTTCCTCCCTTCCACTTAAATAACAGTCTTCTTATGCTTCCATTATGTCTCTGTTCAAAGCAAATTGGCAGAAGTGTCTTTCTTGAGAGAAAGCACACACACAGGGAAAGAAAGAGACACATGCTAGAAATCAAATCCTGTGTTAATACTACACCTTAGCACAGACATTAACAAGTCACGGTCCATATGGTTCTTTGTACGTAGGTACTTGAAAGAGCACTTTTAAAGGTTTAGGAAAAATTAGCCCCTAGTCGCCTAGTGGATAAAAAAACTACTTCTCCATATTCTGAGGGTACAGCTTCAACTGACCAATCTACCAAGCAACTAAGACAGAAATTGGCCCCAAGCCATAAATGTTTCCAATCTATGTTTTATTAGCAAAGTCCTTAACTGACCTCACTGAAAGATAACCTAGAATTCTCTACTCAAAAAATAGAGAAAAACAAGGCACAACTCCAGAACATGGTAATGATTATTTACATAGCCAACTGTCAGTAATAAGGCAGTAAGTAGGAAAGGAATGAGAAAATAACTGATACCCTGATGCATTTTTTGGTCTTTATTTTCAACCTTTTCCTCCATCACAACTAATTATCCCCATATCTATTTTGTCTAAGGTCCCACCTAGCCTTCAGGAAAAAAACCTGTGTAAAAACAAACTTCCAAAAAAAAAAAGAAAGAAAAAAAAAACAAGGAGCGAAAAGAGTGATTTTAAAAATGGATTAGCTCAGTCCATCAATGATAGATGATCATCTTTATTCTCAGTGTTCAGAATAAATTAAAATGGTATTAGATTTGGTGTAAGCCTTACTACAAAATTTATGAGAACAGATCTTATGCTGTGTGATGATCTAGATTATTTTGTGAGCTCTGTTGAAAGCTATAGATGTATACCCCATAAAAATATATTCCCATTTACACAGAACGTTGTATATATTTTCAGTAGCTTTACGAATTATAAAATCTTATTCTTAGGGGAATGTTTGGAACCTAAATTAAGAAAATCTACACCATGCCTGTCACTGTAAGGAAATTCATTGTTTTCTCATCATAAAGTATTTGAATTAGAAACACAAGGGAAGAAGCCAGGCCTCATCACAGCCTAACTTACAAAAAGCCATGATTACTGAAGTACACAACAGGAAGATAGATAACAGATGGTAAAGTTTTACCGAGGTCATAAATATTATATGAACATAGCTGAATTCTATTTATGAGGTCACAATCATTTCCTCTTATAAAATGGTCATGTACTATGTGAATTCTTTTATTTTAAAGAGAACTGTGAATATAGAAAGAAGATTTTTCTACTAATAAAAGACATGTTCAATAGTCACTAGTAAATCTGTCCTGCATGCTGAAAATAAGATTATTCCCTTATTTGAATATTTGATTTAGATGATATAACTCTGCACAGTTTACCATTAATAATAATTATGCATTTAATCTTGCCAGTCACTTAACCATATAAAACACATTTTTAAAGTTGTGTTAAACCATTTTGTGAAACTTAGACTCTATGGAAATTAAACTTACAATATTTTTAACAAGTGATCATCTTATTTCACTTTGGATAATTGGTATCAGTAGTTTTTGGGATACTGTTAGTATCCTAAGGAAGCCGACTTAGTTCCCAACACTACCAAAATTTTCAGATCACTTGTCTGAGCCTTGCTGTGAATTTAAACATTCTCCTGTTTGGAGATAACAAAACTCTTGCTGTTTGGAGATAACAAAAGTTGGATTACTCCCAACTTTATTGTTGTGTGTTATAAAATAAAACCACAAATTAAAACCCCGAGGGAGGAAAATCACAGTATTGACAGTTAGATAAATGTCTCTGTCCCTGTCCATCAAGAACCATTACTAGACACCATCTGCAAGGGAGACTCTGATTAGGGAAGATTCAAAATCACGTTGTAAAAATCCCTCAGTATTGCCACACACAGGCAAACACTCCTGCACCATTAATCTTCATTCAAACTATTAGGATGTTTATCTAGGCTTGACCCAGACCAAGCACTACGGATAGATTAGCTAGAATAAAGTTTCCATTTCTCACCACATGTCAAGGCAGGTGGAATACTCTGTCGAGCCTAGGAGGACATCTGGAGGTCTGTACCACAAGGTCACCACTTCATTGGAGTATGTGTGGCTAGGGACGGATTTTGCTCTTGCAAGACCTGTGAATTACATGAAACACAGAGGCATTAATAGGACAGGGAATTTGAATTTGAATGGTCATAATTTAAAGAGGCAAAACATGATATTGTAATCCAGAATCATAAATGCAATGTCAGGGTTAATCAGAAGGCTGGGGAAAGCATATTGTGGTCTCTCTGTCTCAAGTACACGTCAATAACCATTAAGTCATTTATTTTTCCTAATAAAGCCTGGTATCACAAGTCTATGAAAATATCACAATGTAAACAAATGATTGTTACGCTATCAGATACAATACGGAAGCTTAGAAATATCTCGGATTGTCCGAAGCACTACATATGCTTCATAAAACTCTAGTTTTGAGAGTTACAAATTTATGTGTTATAAGAAAGGGTTTCTTGGTCAAAAAACTTCAAAAAATAAACAGATCTGGAAAGTTAAACTGTCTCCAAATTGTATGACTTTTCAGTGCCATTAATTTTTCTAATGTGCTTCGTGAATCTGCAAGAACAGCTTATGACATTTTTCTCAAAGGGTTTTCCCAAACCTGCTGATTTCAGTGTTCTGTCAAACATGCATTAGGAAATGCTTATTGGAAAAGCTCATTTGAAAACCATCCAAATAAATAATTACAAAGGGAATAGTAAAATAAATCTGGTAATACAGATTTGAAATAGTATATAATAAAGTCTCCTCCATGAATTTTTAAAAACTGAAAAAATGGTCACAATAATAAGTTAAGTGAAAAAATGAATGCAGTTTGACCTCATAACCATAAATAGTCACGCATAGAAAAAAGACTCACAGAAAATATATTTAAAGGTCTTCAATAATTACCTCTTGAATATAGGACTACCCAATTTTTTTAAGTACATTTTTTCTGCGTTTTTCTAAGTTTTGTGCAGTAAACATATACTTCTTTTAAGAAAAAAAAATCACAAAAATTTATAGACGTCATTTTTTAAAAGAAAAAAACCCCTATATAACCTTTCCATCTGGCTATGTAGATTAGTGACAAGTATAAAGTATTCTTTACCACTACGATGCTTAAAACCCATAAAACATTTTTACGGTAAACCTACCATGACAATCATTTTAATATTCTGATTATTTAAAATTATTTATGAAGTACTTAGGAACATAACTATTTCTTGTTTATTAACATGGAATTTCATTCTCATAGTTTTAAAATTAATAAGATAGCTGAGCAGACAAAGAATTTTTAATTAATTCAACTATGATACAAGTCACTCAGTTTTTCCTACAATGCAGTTTAAATAATAATCCAATGGTATATTATAAGCTAGCTAACATTTGTAAGTTCTCCACATTAAAATGTACAGATCGGCTCGGCGCCTGTGGCTCAAGGGGCTAAGCCGCAGCCACGTACACCTGAGCTGGCAGGTTCGAATCCAGCCTGGGCCGCCAAACAACAATGATGGCTGCAACCAAAAAATGGCCGGGCGTTGTGGCAGGCGCCTGTAGTCCCAGCTACTTGGGAGGCGGAGGCAAGAGACTCGCTTTAGCACAGGAATTGGAGGTTGCTGTGAGCTGTGATGCCACAGCACTCTATCCAGGGTGACAGCTTGAGGCTCTGTCTCAAAAAAAAAAAAAAAAAAATGTATAGATCATACACACACAAACATACTTACATATTCCTGGTCCCTAATTTTTCTGCATGTGAATGGAGTAACTATTTTTTTTTACTATTCATTTTTTTATTTCAGATAAATACGAAGGTACAAACAATTAGGTTATAATTTTGCCTTTGTTAGGTGAAGTCCCTGACGCAGTTGTGTCCCGCACCCAGGAGGTGTGCGCCATATACCCTTACATTGTGCCCATTAGGTGGAAACATACCCCTCCCTCTCTCTCTTCCTCCTTCCCCCAACTTGAATTGATTTGAGTGGGCATGTACTAGTTCCTCTACCGGCTTCATATTAGTATTGAGTACACTGGATATTTACTTTTCCTTTCTTGTGATACTTTACTAAGTACAATGTATTTCAACGTGATCCGGGTTAATAAAGATGTAAATTCACCATCTTTCTTTTTTTTTTTTTTTGAGACAGAGCCTCAAGCTGTCACCCTGGATAGAGTGCTGTGGCATCACAGCTCACAGCAACCTCCAATTCCTAGGCTTAAGCAAGACTTCTGCCTCCACCTCCCAAGTAGCTGGGACTACAGGCGCTTGCCACAATGCCCGGCCATTTTTTGGTTGCAGCCGGCATTGTTGTTTGGCGGGCCCGGGCTGGATTCGAACCTGCCAGCTCAGGTGTACGTGGCTGGCGCCTTAGCCCACTAATGGTAGAATAATATTCCAGGTTTACATATACCACAGTTTATGAATTCCTGGGTTGATGGGAATTTAGGTTTACATCTCAGTGATTGTAAATTAAGCTGTGATGAACAATCTAGAGCAAATGTCCTCAGGATAAAATGATTTTTGTTTCCTTCTGGGTATTTTTCCATCATCTGTTACTTCTTTTCTTTGCAAGGTTTATCCTACCTCATTTCAGGCAAAACTGAACAATAGATAGGACAATCAGGATGATAGTAGATTATGCCTAGAATTAGTAACCCCATCAAAAGATCTGGTTCCTGAGATGACGATGCTTCTATACATGAACCAAAGAGCTATACTAAGTCCTGAAATAGGTTCTGACACCATTCATATGCTGTTGTCAAGTCAAGTGGGATGATAAAAACATCCAGGCTTGATTCCCTTGGTTTTCCCCAGGCCCTACTGTCAGAAAGCAAGCCTGGGAGATAGAAGAATGAAAAAAATCTGAGTCTTTCTTTGACAGCTGAGATCAAGCTAGTTATAAAAAATTTTGATATCCCCAATTGTAAAGGGAGAAAAAGACCTTGAAATAACCTAGGAACAGTATAAATCAAAATAACTATACATGACTTCAGATCAATTCTATTCACTCTGAATATAAATGTGCTAAACTTGTCAAATATTGGTGGAAAATATAAGTAGAAAAAGCTTTTTATCTACCATATTCTCCTTCTCCCCACATTTTTAGGTCAAAGATGGACCCAACTTCATTCAGAAGGCCCATATAACTTCTTAAAACAACAGTGAAAGTTTTCAATATCTAACTTTTCAAAGCCTTAAGACTGACTTTATTAAGATGGTTTGCAATAAATGTGTCATACAGAAGGAAGAACATTATTGTATTTTTAATATATATCATTCTGCATTGTTTGATGATCATTCTTCAATGTAGTTAATTAAAAGTTTCTTCTGGAAAGTATGCTATATGTTGATGAACAAAAGGTTTTCACTCTAAAAATGTTCATGTTTGGTTGATAACATTAAAAATATCCCAAAACTTTTCAGGAAGGAGGCAAATTATTAAAACAATAACTCAAAAAAAAATTAATTAAAACAGAAGGACCTTGAAGCACAAACACAAATATTTATTTTTCCAAATAGTTTTGATGAAGATATTGTTATGTGTTCATACAGTTCATGCACAAAACATGCTTACTCATGCAAAATTTATTAAACTGCATCCTCCAGCCCAAGGAAAACTGCAGGACAGGATTAATTAACACAGCATGTGTGAAAGCTTGCTTTCTCTGTTCCTTGTCAGTTGCTATGGTTACACCACAGGAAGAAAGCTACACTACCTTTAAAAAAGATGAAGTTCACCGGTTATTATCAAAACTTCTTATATTAAAGTTTAGTCTGAATTAAAAGTCAAAAAGCAAAGCGAAACGCTAACCAGGTGAGTCCATGTGACTTACACGTTGCTGCTTTGGCTGAGCATGAGCCCGTGAAGGGATGCAAGTTCCTGTGAGCTACGTAACAATTCAGAGAATCCAGCTTTAAGGTGCTGTCATTTCTAAATAATGAAAGGCTCTACAGTAAAGGGGATAATCCCTCTTATTCAAGCCCCACTGCCAGTGATTCAAAGTGGGGCTGCCCTGCCTAGCAGAATCTTGGATTTCCAGAGGAGTTAAACTTTCAAGCTAACCTGTCACCAATAAAAGAATTCCTTTTCACATCTCTACAAGATGGTTATCCTATACATCAGTGGTCCCCTGCCTTTTTGGCACCAGAGATCGGTTTCATGGCAGACGATTTTTCCATAGAAATGGTCTCTGGGTAATTCAAGCGCATTACAACTCTATCACAGATCCCCAGGCATTACTTTCTCATAAAGAGCTACAACCCAATCCTTCACATGCACAGTTGACAGTAGGGTTCACAGTCCTATGAGAATCTAATGCTAATGCCACTGCTGACCTGACAGGAGGCGGGGCTCAGCCAGGATGGGAGCGAAGGGGAGCAGCTGTAAACAGAGATGAAGCTTCACCTACTTACCTGCTGCTCACATCATGCTATGCAGCCAGGGTTCTGGGATCAGTCTGTGGCCTGAGGATATGTTATATTCCAACATATCCTACTTTATAGGTGGTAAAACTGGTTGGAGATTTGAGTAATCTCTCTAATTCTAAGGAGAAAAATTGCTGAACCTAAGATAAGGATTCAGGAATGATAATTCCCATTTTAGGCTTTGAGCAAGAAATTAAGAAGGAACTGGCAACACTGACTTGCTCCTTTCTAATTAAGTGAAATTAATAACAGCAAAAACTACATGAATTTGCAGCAGTCAACTGAAATACTCTACATAGAAGCTCTTTTGCCACTTAAGCATTTCCAAAGAATGGGACACTGTGTTTTGTTTGCCAGAGGTTTCATTTTTATATTAGAGCACCTCTCTCTCAACTTACCTCACCCTCTAAATTAAACTATCAGAAAAAGAATGCCTTGCTCTTAGTTAATCACAAAATCAATATTTCTAGAAGAAAGGTTCCTTTCTTTATGACTTTACTCTAAACAGACATGAAATACTTGGATAATATTTTACCAGGGGGTAGTTAGCCTCGAAAGGGAAGACCTGAGGCCTTCTCTATTCCATGAACCAGTCCATGGAGTAAAGGCAAAAGAAGCCTTTAGGTTTTGTTTTCATCCCACCATCTTTGGGATTGACCAAGAATTTCTTTTTTAATACAATATTTTTAATACAGTCTTCTCCCTCCTATTGGATTTATATTAAGTATCTTATGATGTGCTAAAGCTATTTGAAGACAGTATCGCTTCTTTCATAGTGTATCAATACACAACAACAACAACAAAATAAAGCAAATGTTTTCTTCTAGTGTTGTCTGGGGTTCTGGCCCTTAACCTTGTCCTTTGCACCTGAAAAGTTTTCCACAAATGACCTTATTTACTTCCATGGCATCAGTTTACTATATACTACCTATTTGCTGATACTCCTAAACATAATGTCTCTAGCATCAATCTTCGATATCTACATAAAAAAGTCCTCTTACATATTCCATGACTTTCTATAGGTATCTCAATCTTAATTAAACATTTTTCCTGCCTCTGATCATCCAACTAGCACTTCCTTCTCCAGCACCTACCACTCTATGATGGCTGTCTGGAATGTATTCAACCATTATTAATGCCATTTTTCAGATTATGTGGCTGTATACATTCCAGATAGACCTTGTACATCACAACCCTTCCATCAGCCAAACCCAGAAGTCCTGTTTCAGGGTAGGCTCCTTCGACTTATAAAATCACAAAACCCAGTGGATGTGACTACATAATTTCCTTCCTTTCTTCCTCTCCCTGGTCTTCCTCTTCATCTCTCCTCCTCATCTCTTAGACAGACCTCAAGTCTACCCAGGGCTCAACGTTACCATTTCAAACTATGTTTCAGACAACAAATAATCTACATTTGTTGAAATTAATTTCATTAAAAATTATAGTTTAACTAAAACAGTTTTTAATATGAATAACAACAATGAAATACTTGAATGCCCAATTTTCCCATATAATCTCTATGAAAGGTGGTCGCCCTCTAATTCCCTCCCACTTATCTGACATAATAGGAAGTGTATCCTTTCTAGGAAATTCAGTATCCTGAGAATAGGTCTATGTGTTTTTTTTTTAAAATACATTTAACATCATATGGTATTGTTTATATGGAAAAATAGTTTCAAGATTACCATCGTAACATCCTTTTCTTTCTTTTGAATGTAACATCTTTGTTTTTATTTCTGTCCAGACTCTTCCTTTAAATGGTGCCACTCTCTACAGAGTACCAAAAATCTCTTTAAAATGTTTAGCATTTGCCAGTCTTTCCACTAAATAAGAGTAATTTTTGAAAATAAATTCTAATAAAATGAAGTTAAGGTCAAAAGATATCAAAACTTTTTAAGACAACATTTTCTTTTGTTCTGATTTTATTACTCCTGGATGTTAAAGCTCAATAAATTATGCCTAATTTTATCTATCCTAAAGGGCACAGATTATTTTACACCTTTTATTTTTAAATAACAGAAATGATAAATTAATATAGATATTCTAAAAAAGAAAAAAATAATTAACTGTCATACACAATATGGGAACTTTTTAACTTTCCTTTTTTCTGTCTTTGTACAGAAGATAAAAACAATACACTTTTCTGAAAAATTCAGCTTTAAGTGAAATTAATAGATGTGGTAAGGCCAGTTAGTCAGAATTCTCGGGCTAAATGTCATCTGAGAAACATGCTTTTGTTGTCAAAATATCAGTCTGCCTACTGGAAGACTTTCGATATGGCAAAACTAAAATGTCTGATAGTGGTGTGGCCCTACTTGCTTAGTTGTGTATCCTTGATGAAGTTTCTGAATATTTTTAGCCTTGGGGTTGTTATAAGTACAATGCGAGGGCTGAGATCTGGAATCAGCAAACTATGGTCTGACAGCTGGCTGCCTGTCTTTGTAGTTAAATTTTGCTGGAAAACAGTTGTACCCATTCATTCATGTAGTACCTATAGCTGGTTTTGCACTAAACAGCTGAGCTGGAGAGTTGACAGAGACCATATTGCCTATAAGGCTACTATATTTAGTATCTGGTCTTACTTAAAAAAGTTTGCTGACCTCTGGGCCAGACTAAGTTAACTTTAAGATTCATTCAAGTGCTAACACTCAGTGATACTAAAAAGATACTACTAAAAATCTTGTTCATTAAATGTATAAGGATCATATATGCTCACTTTCTTTAAAAGCTCTTTAAGTAAGTAATTCCACCTCAACGATCCCATCACATCACATTTGCATTAGCAGAGAATGTGAAATCATTTTCCTTAGAGTATATGTGAATATATCATCATTTTCACAGTTCACTGGTTTACATTTCATTTTCTAGTTTCTGCTTCTCAGTTAATGAAATTCTAAGTTATTATTCCAGTGCTAGATGACAACACAATATAGAAAATGAATTTCATAACCCGACTAAATTGGCAATTTTGATGAATTTCCATATCTTTGCTGATTTGTTACCAATTTAAAAAAATTAAAGGGTAAAATGTACTAAATTCATCAAAACATAATACTCAAAACTTTAAGGCATTGGTTGTGATTATGTATTTTTTTTTTTTTTTTTTTAGAGACAAAGAGTCTCACTTTATCGCCCTGGGTAGAGTGCTGTTGCATCACAGCTCACCGCAACCTCCAGCTCTTGGGCTTAGGCGATTCTCTTGCCTCAGCCTCCCAAGTCGCTGGGACTATAAATGCCTGCCACAACACCTGGCTATTTTTTTTGTTTTTGGTGTTTAGCCAGGGCCAGGTTTGAATCCCCCACCTTTGGTATATGGGGCCAGTGCCTACTCACTGAGCCACAGGCGCTGCCTGCTTGTGCTTATGTAGTAATATTATACATATTCCCAAAACATTGTAAGTATATACCTGTCTATGTTAAGGAGAAAGCATTTACTGAAATTATCACAGCCATAATTAGATCAAATTAGTATTGAAAAAAATTCTTCCAATTTCTTTCCTAAACCACCTAAAAGTGTTTGCAAAAGCAGTGGGAGAGGATAATGTCTACTACTTAGCTGGTCTTACTATAGAGAATACAAAATCATGAAATCAGTGGACATGTTGGTGTTTATGACACAGAGGGAAAACCTGATGGGAATATTAAGCAGTTACAATCTCTTAGCTATGCTCAAAGTTTAAAATATATTATATTACTTAATGGTTACAACAACTTAGAATGTAATATGATTATTAGTATCCCAAAGGTAACAAACAGAAAAAACGCCCAGAGAAATTAATTTACCACGGGTCACCTAAGCGGCCGTGCCTGAAGAATGCAGGCAGGATAAGCATCTCCCCAAGAAGGCTGAGGACTGGGAATTTGGGAGCATGTTGACCGGCACGTGTTGGGCCCTCGTGGGTGGTGGCTAGATGTTGTCACAGCTGCGAAGTGCGGAATGGTGAGTGGTTAGCCCTGTGAGAGAGCTGAGAGGGAGGCCGGGGAGACAGGCAGCAAGGAGAAAACCCAAGCTGGTTGCACCAGAAGAAGGTTCTGAAATGTATGAGCTAACTAGAGAGAATGGCACGTTGTCTAGAGAGCCTGAGACAACCCGACAAAAGGCCCCTGAGGAAAAGAGACCTGTAGAGAAGTGTTGAGGAGCCTCCAGTTAGGGTTGGGCTGCTGAATGCCAACAGCTCTTCCCTGCTTTGCTGGTTCATTTGGAAGTGGAAATGGCCGAAGGTAGTAGCCCTAGAAATGGAGCAGTTAGAGGGCTGTGACGACAGGGGAAATGGAAATTGCTGAGGGGGCGGGGCGCAGAAAAGCCTATTTATCTCACAGGATCCTGAGGGTTCACGTTTTTCAGAAACCTCAAACCAGAGTGTGGTCAAAGCCAGTCTTAAGGGGACGTAATATACAACAGGGGAAGAATAAGCTCTTCTGAAATGCCCTGACTAAAGTGAATTTTTTAAAACATTCCATGAGATGAAAATAGGCAATTACTTTCAAACTTAAACCAAGAGATTTCTGTTTTTACAACAGTAAATGCCCTTCTGAATCAGCGCAAATTAATGAGGCAATTATTGAGCCAATTTAAGGAAAATGGTTTGGTTCATACCGATCATCATAAAATTGTACTTTGAAATTTTATGGTTCTGAATTTTTCTGAATCATTTTCAGCTGTGCATTTAGTATTTTTCTCTTACCATACTACCTGAGAAGAGGTCAAGTTATATTTTAGGGTCTCAACAGTCCTCTCCATACAGGATTCCATACACAGTAATAAGAAAAAATATCTATTTAAAAATATGTATATGTTTACTTTGATGATTTTTTAAAATTATTTTTTTAATTGTTTTTTATTAAATCATAACTTTGTACATTGAAGCATTTATGAGGTTCAGGGTGTTGCTTCACTATACAATGTGAAATGCTTACAAGTTACTTAGTTCAATGTGATACTTTGATGATTTTAAACATGTTTTATGACACTTAATAATAATCTTGGTTGTCCTAAAATTGGAGTTGAGCATTGCGAACATAGTAGATAAACATCAGAAACTCAAATCACCAAAAGAAGGCACACTGACCATTTGGGGAATATTTTCAAAAATACATTAATTGCTAGATATAAATACATACCACAATCACCACAAAGAGGTGTAACAGAGCTTTGTGCTGGAAAGCATCTAAGATCTCTTACACTAGCATTTCATTTTAAACATAAAGGAAACTGAGTGTGAAACTTGTATCCATTCTGCCCCCCCGCCCCGTTTCTAATCCACTCCCTCCTTTTTGTCCCCACCGCCACTGCCACCTTAGGCCACGTATGAGTCTTGAACCTTAGAAAGGGCTGCTAACTTGTCTCTTAGCCACAAAATTTAGCCTCCCCCTTCTCTTTCCACAGTCTATGAAGAGACAGTTCCATGTAGTGTGAGAGTTCCTCTTTAGCATCAGTTAGGACCACCACCTACAAGTTGTGTGATCTGGGGCAAGTGAATCAACTTCGCGGAGTTCAGTGGCTTCATCTGTAAAATGCATGCCGTGATTCTGCTGGATGTTCACCATCTGCTTCTCCTTTTTCACTCTCACTCACTCTGTCTTATGCTCCCCAGAGGTAGCCTTAATGGCCCTACAAATACAGAGTCCTTGGCCAGGGGGAGGAGAAAAGTGAGGTCAGTCTGTCTGGTGCTCGGGTTCCTTCCCAGCAGGACAGGAGAATGGCAGGGGCCACGTTCCCCCTGGAAGGCTATGACTTCAGCTCATGGAGCTCCACAATCAATTTTTCTCCTAACCCCGCATGCAGGGGAGCGGAAATCTCCACACTATTGGTAGTCTGAAGGAGTTTCACATCCTTAACCCTACCCAGAGTTTCATAAATAATTTCTTTGTCACACACTCTTCAGTCACCCCATTTGAGTTGCCCTTCGTTTCCTCCTAGAACTCTGACACAAAAAACACATATAACTCATAGGACATTTGTGTGAATTAAATAAGATAAAGTGTGGAAAATGCTTAATCATGCAGTTGGCCTAAAAATATATTGGCCGTTTCTACTACCTAAAGCACAATCTGATCAGGCCACTCCTCTACTAAAAAACTTAACCCCTGAACCCTATCCTCAGAATTCTGAGGAATAACAGGCTTTGCTACCACTCTAGCTTTGTTTCTTCTCATCCCTTCCTTTGTTCTAACTGACTGTTAGCAGCCAAATTACCTGTAATTGTTTCTTGTTATGTCAATTCACTGGCACAATACAGTTCTCTATCCTGTGATGGCCTACTCAGCAGGTAAACTCCAACCTGTCCCTCACACTTACACTAGCACCAGGCCCTCCAGAAGCTGCCTGACTTCCCTTCTCCCCCCAGTCCAGGTAATGAGCCTTCCTCTCTCCTCTGACTTCCTTCAGCACTGCCCTTGCACCGTCATTCATTTTCATCTCAGCACTCATCCACCCTGCACAAGACCAGTTTACCTGAAAGGACAACCACTTGCCTTTGCACCCCCAGTTCCTGGCATGGTGTCTGGCCCAAGGGGAGTCTATTGTTGAACTGACATTTGGCAAGAACAGCCACCTCGTATGAACTTCTGCAAGAGTGTTCCCTTAGCAGGTGGCAAGCAAGTGCTGTCCTGGTCAATGGGGTGGGAGAATTGTTTTAGTCTACCTGTGGCTGTATAAGAATACCTGAACTGGGTATAAAGAAAAGAGATTTATTTGGGCTGCTGGTTCTGGAGGCTGCAAAGATCAAGATCAGGCAGCTGCATCTGATCAGCTTATGTTAGGGTCTCATGTTATATAATAAAACGGTGGAGTGGTGAAATGGCATGTACAAAAGGGAGCAAAAAATAAAGATGTCCTTGATTTATATTAACCCACTCTCTAGGTAAGTAACCCAGCCCCCTGAGGGAAAGAACTCAAGCACTCCTGTGAGAATAAACCCAGCCCTGTGACAGTGGCATCAATGCCCCTTAACTTAATCACCTCTTAAAGACCCTCATCTCCCTACACTGCCACTTCAGACATCAAATTTCTAACACATGAATTCTGGGAGGCATTCTCAGACCACAGCAGGACCCAACCCACCTCACCCAGAGCATCTCTACTTTCACCAATTCTTTTTTTTTTTTTTTTTAGAGAGAGAATCTCAGTCTGTCGCCCTCAGTAGAGTGCTGTAGCATCACAGCTCACAGCAACCTCCAACTCTTGGGCGTAAGCGATTCTCTTGCCTCAGCCTCCCAAGTAGCTGAGACTACAGGTACCCGCCACAACGCCTGACTATTTTTTGTTGCAGTTGCCACTGCTGTTTTAGCTGGCCAGGGCTGGGTTTGAACCTGCCACCCTCGGTATATGGGGCTGGTGCCCTACTGCTTTCACCAATTCTGTACTTTGACACTTCAGTAGAAAATCTGTGCTTGAATTTCAGTGTTTAAAACCTAATTTCAGTTAAGGTAAATCACATAAAAGCTCAAGATATGTTGTGGGGGATAATAAATAACCCCAAACATACATAAAATATTTTAATCCCTTCATTATGGCTACATATATTTTAAATAAAAATACAAACAGACATACCAGAAGGCTATTAATATACAAGCTACTGGTTCCTTGGTACAAGTCATGGAGCTAGTTTCCTAACAAATCCTTTTTTCTCAAATTTTATCTAATATCATATTTAAAATTTGGATAAATAAAACTTCACGAATTAGTTAATCTCTCTAAAAAAGCCTAAAAAATCAATCTCTCTGCTAAAGTTTTATATTACATCTTATTGTCTGTTAAGCTCACTAGACAACCAGCATATGTGCCTGTTTTTATTCATATTTTTCTGTCTATACTTGTCTCTCTAGATATATTAAATATTGTAAGATGTCTAAAAGTAAGGATCATTTCTTACAATTGCCTCATATCTTACCACCAGCCCCCACTCCTTCCATATCCGTATATAACACTGAGTCTTCTGTAAAATGTAGAACTTAGACAAGACTGAGTCTGTCTAAAACACATTCAGAAAGGGCATCAGTTTTTCCTCTGCTCATTAAGATGCTAGGCTATGCATTGTAATACGTAGATGTGTTATACCAGCTTAGATCTCAACTACGGCAATACCAGTCTTCTGTGATACTGCATGACACTGTAGCTGCCTTTCAACAAGCTAACTTGAACAGAGGAAGAAGTACAGCCAGATCAACAGTTTTTTAAAAATCGTGATGGGGGGCGGAGCCTGTGGCTCAAAGGGGTAGGGCACCAGCCCCATATGCTGGAAGTGACGGGTTCAAACCCAGCCCTGGCCAAAATCTGCAAAAAAAAAAAAAAAATCATGATGGGCAGAAGCACAAAAACACTCATTTCAAAGTTTCCAGCTTTTAGTTTTATGGAAGGGAGAGACTTGAATTTACCTCTGAGGCTTTTTCTTTGTTCTAGGAAAACCAACTTAATGGCAATTTTATTAAATAAATGCAAATGTCAAATTCATTCAATGAATGTAAATCAAGGCCCTACCTGTTTGGGGGCAAGCTGTGAAATTGACCTGCACCTTGATGTTTCACACAGAGGAAACTTGATGTACATTTTGGCAGAGTTATTCTTCTGATGCTCTGTGGGTTCCCTGAGGAAGACGTTTTCTGTCTCAAGGTACGTGGAGACTGCACAACCACACTTTCCCCAGTTTTAGGTCAGCAGTTCCCAGGAACCCAGAGAACTGAAGAAAACATATGTGATGAGAGCTATTCTTCACACTCCAAAGGAAAGGACCAAGAAAGCCCGACTTGTAGTAATGACTTTACATGAAGTACTGATATTGGACTATTGGTTGTGTTCTGGTATAAATATTAAGTGCTATGATTGTCTACTGGGGTTTGGGGGCAGAGGTCCAGTCTTATGGTTGAGAGTGGAAGGTGAACCCCAACATCTGAATCTAGATTTCCCAGGAGCTTCGGATTCTCAGAAGGGGAGGTCTTCTTTCCTAAGCCTGAATTCCAGGTAGCACTGCTAGGGCACAAGGAGAAGAAGAGAAGGCAGCCTGGTCTGAGACAGATAAGCTGGAAACAAAGGCAGGGGCCCTTTTCCCCACTGAGGACAGGCCATTAGTTTCTGAGTGAAGCACATTTAAGAAAAACACGTGATACCCCTGCCCTGTCCTTGCCCAAATGTCCCACTTCCATAAAAATTTGTTGGAAATAACCTGGTCCCAGCTGCATTGTAGTAGCTTAAGTGAATGGTCAACTTTGCCCTTGGGGAGATGGCAAAGGAAGCCAGATGGCCATGGCAGTGGAAAACATCAAGGAGGAACCAAGTATGCCATAAGGGAAACACTTTCATGTTGGCACCAACAGGGACAATGGAGGGGAGGAGCAGGGCATCTGTTTTGGACAAGACAGAACAACATACAGTGCACTTGTGCAAATGACCAAGGTCCTAGTAGTCCCTGCTCCTCAGGAGGCTGAGGCAGGAAGAATGCTTGAGCCTAGAAGTTTAGAGTCCAGCCTAGGCAACATAGCAAGACTGTGCTTCTTAAAAAAAATAAACAAAAACCAAATAACCGAGCCCATGCTGGGAGAGCTCTCATGTCCTGTGGGCATCACTGGGAAGGCAGCAAGGCATAAAGACACAGAGGAAGTAATCCCTGCAGAGGGCACAGCAATACCCACATTGAGGCAGGTGGGCCTGGCTTGTCACAGGGGCAGTAGGTCTTGCTGGCACTCTTGTGTGCCCAGGCTCCTAGGTACCCTTCCCTGCCACTTTCCATATCTCATTCTAATTCTAACCCATCCTCAAATTCTTCCCTAATCCCTCTAGTCACAAGTCATTTCTCCCACGAGTCATTTTGGATTTTCTCAACATTCTTTTGTACCTCTGATTTGTCACTCAGCACTCTACCTTGAGGCATCAAAGTCACTGGAGAGTGTAACTAACCTACTTAAGGTGGAGGCCATGCCTGATTCTTGAAGCCTCCAGGACCAACACATGAGTAATGTGTTCACTGAGTTGACTGGTTGAACTGAACTTATAAGTTATTGGTTATGTTGCAGAAGTTTCAGAGAATGATCAATGGCAATGCTATTCTAAGTGTTTATCCTTTATTTATACACACAAAGACTTATGTGCACAGTAATTCACTGTGACATTGTTTGTAACAAAGGACTAAAAATAACTTCAAACTCCAGTAGAGAACTAGCTAAATAAATTATGGTACAGGTACAAAAATGCATCCACTAAGGTTAAGAAATCTGTAGGCACAAATATGGAACCCACTAAATGCACTGTCAAAGAGAAAGGCAAAATGAATACAGGAGACTGTATTATATATCACTTGTGCAAAAATATGTGCTTATAGATGCACATTATATATCTCTGGGAACATAAGTAAGAAACTGGTAAAGGAAACTGCCCATGGAGGAAGAAACAAGGAAATAGGAAAGAGAACATTTAATTTCACTATACTCTCATTTTGTACTCTTTGAAATATATATTACTGTGTGTGCATGTTACCCCCCCCCAAAAAAAATGTTTTAAAGGATTAAAGAAAAAGGTCAAGTAAGTCCTCATCCAAACAAAGGCAGTCTCAGCACCTCATCTCTTCTTCAGCCTTATTTCTTTATGTTGTGGTGTAGGTCCTAAAATAGTCATCAGTTGCAAATGACAGACTTCCCTGATGTGGGAGGGCAACTTGCGGCTGATGGTAGTGAGTTAATGACTGGGTGGAACAAGCAGAAATAGACTACTATTTAGCTTTTCTCACCAGTACCACTATGTTGCCTTCTAAAGCTCAAGCTTGTCTTCATAATAGCCAGTTTAACTACAAAAACCTGGGAGATGCTCGCATGAACAATCTGAATCATCACGTAATTTTGAAGTTAACAAGAAAAAACAATCTTCCTTGAAGGGAACTTGCTTGCAGATAAAACTTACAATAGCGTTCTCTAACATGATGAAAGTGCTAGAACTGCCCAAGCAATTAGGATTTTAAAAACAGTTTTACAATTCACACAATGAATGCAATAAATGTTTCATTTCTACGAGCAGGCAGACTGTCCTAATAACCAGTATTAATGAATGTAAGAATGTAGTTGGATCGATTTGGAGGAATTTTAACTCAGACTTAGCGACCCGACAATCTATGTATCCTCTCTTGTCAGCAAGCATCACACATGCTAAATCTTAAAGGACTGAGAGTGTTCTCAGAAACTGTCATAGTTTCAAAAGAGCTGTCAACAATAAAACATAAACTCATCTTGAGCTACCCTAGACAACTATCTTATCCCTTTAAGAATTATAGACAGAAACTTAACATCTAAAGCACATGTCCTAGTTCTTCAGAATTTTTTAAATATTCCCTTGTCAGTCCAAATAACTTGCCCTTGAAGAAATTTTTCTTCTCCAAAAAAGCTTTATTTGAAATCTTACCATGCAGCTAAAAACATAGGAAATCTAGAAATTTTCTTCAAGACAAATTTGAGTTCCAGAATTATAAAGCACTCTCAATTTTGCCATCCATTCTTTAATTGATCCCACCATTTCCTTCATTAAATTTTTTTAGCAAAACAGAAAAAAAGGGGAAACTACATTTAAAATACAAGCCTGGAAGTTAGGTTAAAATTAGTGCATGTAGATTAATTAATCTTGGAAATTACCATTGTATATTAAAATCACAAAGTATAAAACAATAACTTGTGGCCACTAAATTTCTTGCAACTATACAAATCATTTGTTTTAATGAAAAAGCAGCCACGGGTAGTATCTCAACACATGAATATGGCTAGATTTTGTCTATGGGGTTTAATTTGTCAACCCTTCTTCTAGATCTTTGTAAGTTCATCACTCTTACTAATTGCCAGCCAAAAGTAATACAAGATGACAATGCATCAAATGTGAATAAATGTAGTATACATTTCTAAAATCAAATTTAACGTAAATTAAAAAAAAACACCCACAGAGTTTGAAAAAGATATTATTTATACTGTCAATCATTTTCTACAAACTATTTTTTGTTTTAATTATTGACAGCTTTACACATTACTCACTTTTAAGCCATTTCATAAAGTCCTTTAAAAAAACAGGTTTTTTTACACTAACGTGCATTTTTGCAATGTAATTATCATAATGTCACACATGACTGGCTTTTTATTAAGAATTATTTGCCTAGTTCCTGTATTGAGCTCATTTCTTGACAATGTGTGAAATAGTAAGTTTGGGTTGCGTTTATACTAGATCCCTACATTTAACTCAAGAATGGTTTGATAAAAACAATATAACATTAGCAAGTTGGACCTGTGGAGAAGGCATCCTGTTCAGAAAGTAGAGTTCCAACATGAAAAAGTGCTGCAAGCACAGCCTGGCTTCCAGGTGTGCTCAGTTAGCCCACGGGCTGATGTTCTTCTCCCACAAGCAGCTCAAAATTGCAGATCTCAAATTGTGAGATTATTCAAATGATTATGGAATAATAAACAAAAATGGATTCTTAATTTTTTAAAAAGGCTGCCATTTAGTTTTGGGGGAAAAACTGTATTTAGCAATATCATAGAAAAAGAAAATAAAATGTGACAGATATCAAAAATTTGAAACATTTTATGGATTGCTAGGATGATCTAGGATCTATAATTTGCACTTTAATATAAATTCCAATACAAACATAGATTCCAATCTATTCTTTTTTTCATTATCTCTTTGCTGCTACAATAAAAATTGAACATTAGCTTATTATTATTATTATTATTTTTTGAGACCGAGTCTCACTTTGTTACCCTCAGTACAGGGCCATGGAATCAAGCTCACAGCAACCTCAAACCCTTGGGCTCAAGTGATTCTCTTGTCTCAGCCTCCTAAATAGCTGGGACTACAGGCACCTACCATAACACCCAGCTAATTTTAGAGATGGGTCTCACTCTGGTTCAGGATGGTCTTGAACTCATGAACTCAGACAATCCACCATGTTAGCCTTCTAGAGTGCTAGATTACACCTGTGAGCCACCACGCCAAGCTTTAACATTAACTTATTATAATTATATTTTGTAGGCTTTTGGAATATCACAAACATTGGAAATGTTCAAAGACAAGTTTAATGGTTGGGTGCAGTGGCTCATGCCCATAATTCTACCACTCTGAGAGGCCAAGGGGGGTGGATTGCTTGAGCTTTGGAGTTTGAGACCAGTTTGAATAAGACCAGAGTCTCTGTCTCCACTAAAACTAGCCAGGCATAGTGGCACATGCCTATAATCCCAGCTACTTGGGAGGCTGAGTCAAGAGGATCACCTGAGCCCAGGAGTTTGAGGTTGCTGTGAGCTGTGATGCCACTGCACTCACTCTACTAGGGTGACAGAGTGAGGCTCTATCTCAAAATCCAACCAAACAAACAAAACCCCAAGTTTAATAAGTTAAACTACTACCAATTATTTCATTTGTAAATCCTTTGAAAATCTCACTGAATGACATGTTTTATTGCCAGCTCATTGGTAGTTAGAGCAGACCAAATCCAGCCATATTCATTTGCTGACATGTTATCTGTGGCTGCTTTTTCATTAACAGATCTGTGCAGCTGCAAGATAGCCTTCATTAGCAGAAATGTTCATTATTTGGCCCCTTACAGACAAAGTGCCAACCTCTGGACTGGAATATCTCGTAAGATAAAGATTTTATTTTCTAAGCAGTATTTAATGATTTGAATCCTACTATTCTAGGTTGATTAAGGTCTGAATAAACTAAAAAACAGTAAGAAAAATAATATTTATTCAACTGCTATACCAAATAAGGGTACATTCTGAGATGATAAAAGCCTTCATCATTCAAAAGAATGCCAGAGGCCAGGTGCAGTGACTTACGCTTATAGTCCTAGCACTCTTGGGAGGCCAAAGAAGGGGGCTGGAGGTGGTACAGAGCAGCTTGGAGGAAGGAAGGAAAACAGAGAACTAAAGTCCAGTGAGCTGGACATCACATATGTTCTTTTATTTCTTTTTTTTTTTCTTTGAGTCTATGTCGCCCTTGGTAGAGTACTGTGGCATCACAGCTCACAGCAACTTCCTACTCTTGGGCTTAAGAAATTCTCTTGCCTCAGCCTCCCAAGTACTTGGAACTATAGGCGTCCGCCACAATCTCTGGCTATTTTTTTGTTGTAGTTGCCATTATTGTAAAGCAGGCCAGGTCTGGGCTCAAACCCACCAGCCTTGGTGTATGTGGCTGGCGCCCTACTCACTAAGCTATGGGCACAGAGCCACAAATGTTATTTTAAAAAGAGGTTTTGAGTTTTGTTTTTGCTCTTTAATATCTTCTTGCTTTCCAGAAATTTCACACCTTTGGCAATGAGAGGGCAAATTGGTATATGTACTATAGTGTTTTACTGCCTTCAACATTTGTGCTTGCTATTTATAGATCACCCTTTAGAACTGGTGGGTTAAAGTGCTATGTTTATTCTGGCATGCACTTAGTGATTCAAAGACAATTTTACATTTGCATCAAAATTTCTCTACCAGTTGCACTTAAAAGTAAATTGAGACTCTGTCTGAATCTTAGAGATCAAAGACCTCTTTTATAGCTATCACATGGATAAAGTACTAAAGAAAAACTTATTTATTTATAATTTTGTAGTTTAAAAGATCACTGATCATAATAAAAGAACTACTTAAAGACTTTTCATGTAGTTATTTAATGGATGTAAATGAAGTCATATGATCTTACGAGATTTCACAATGAATTACCTTCAAACCTATAGGCTCAGTAGAAATGCCCGAGTTAAAATATTGGTCAATCTGATGCCCAAGTTGAGCTAAAATTTTAAACACGGATCAGTGGTCTCACACTAGGCAGTAAGGAGATCTGGTCTATTTATTTCACAGCATTACATGGATAAAATAAAAATAAGAGCTATGAAAAAAGCACCTTATCAACTATAATGGGCTACTATTATCATTAGAAATGACTAAAGTTTTAGTCAATTTCATTTCCTGAAAGCAATCTAATGTCAAGTGCTGGAAATGAAACATTTCTATGATTCAATAATGAAAATGCTTCCCAATGTTGAATTTAACATTCAAAAATAAGAATATTCTCAAACACTAAAGTCTTGAATGACTTCTATATCTTATACTAAGCAAAATGATCATGCTTTATTTCAGCATTGCACAACACAGATGCCTGTATCGAAAGAAGACCAGATATGTCTAGTCTTAGAAAGTCAGATAGATAGGCAAGTCTCAAAAATTTAAGAAGAAACTCAGTTTGCTGTCTATAAGCCAAGGCTGGTAAAATGTATAGTATGAACATTTTTATTGGAATGAAGGATATATAAAGTGCTTTGGGTATGAATTTGCTGAATCTACTTTTATTTCAAATCATTCATTTTGACAGTCTAAGCACTTTTTTATTGTATTCTTTCACTTAAGCATATTTCCAGTTGTACACACATATGATTCCTCAGTTCACAAACTTAATTTCCAGACCTCATGTAATTCCTAATGGAGATTTAAAGACTGCTCAAATAACTCTGATATCAATCTGTTACAGTAGAAGATAGGGCTGAAACAGGATGCAGGGACTTACAGATTGGGTGCAGATGTTAAAGTAAGCAATCCTCAAGGAGATGCTAACTAGAAGGGCTGGTAACCATAGGCAATAACCAGCTTCAATGACTTGTCAGCCATCTCTGCCACCATACATGAGTGTTGGCTAATTATAATATCATCTACAAGGTGGTTTTAAAATTTCTCCATCCTTGAAATCATTATGATAGTTTGAAAGAAACCATATTAAGGAAAATGGAAAGAAACCCAACTCTGAATTATTTCTCAAATTCTTAGGAAAAGCCAATCCCTTAGCCTTGAGTATTCTTCCGCTCAATTAGGAAGACTTCTCAAGACCAAAACCACTTTGTCCCAGTTCACCTGCTATTTTTTGAGCCTGCCCACTCTCCCACCTTAGAGTGTACTTTTCACTTTCAATAAAAATGCTGTCACTTGCTTGGCTTATGTGGTGTGTCCTGAAATTCTTTCTCCTGATGATCACCAAAACCCTGAAAAAACCTCTGCTTGGAGGCTAGTAACAAACCTAATTAAGGGGGAAAAGAAAACAAACCGGCCACAAAAGTCCTAGAAGGCAGTTATAATGGTTCATGTATTATTTTCTTATAAATTAATTTTACTGTTTTACAGAGCATCGAACTTCTAAAGACTCCTAGAGATTCCATGTGCTATTTTACATTTAGGTTTCTGTGTTATCTGACAGTGTAAAAGCAATACTTGGCAGGATCTACTCCTAAGAGGCAACAAACATTGATACTGAATATTCTAGATGAGGGCTTATTTTTTTTTTTTTTTTTTTGAGACAGAGTCCAAGCTGTCGCCCTCGGTAGAGTGCCATAGCGTCACAGCTCATAGCAACCTCAAACTCTTGGGCTTAAGCGATTCTCTTGCCTCAGCCTCCCAAGTAGCTGGGGCTACAGGTGTCTGCCACAATGTGACATTTTGTCACAGTTGTCATAATTGTTTTAGCTGGTCCATCAGGGTTCGAACCCACCAGTCTCGTGTATGCGGCTGGCACCCCACCCATTGAGCTACAGGCGCCGCCCTGGCTTACTCATTTTTAAAATTAAAGAATACTCTTCGAAAGTATAATTATATTTCTCTTTATGACTGGTTCTTGCAGTCCATGGAATCTTCGTATCTCATATCTCTCTCTTAATGAAAATACTTGACAAAAACACTCAGTTATTGGTTATAAGGAGAAAAATGTGTTAACACCAGTGGATTCTTGGTTAACTAACAAAGTGTTCTATCTCTTAAAGGAAAAAAAAAACATGAAGTTTAATTTTATTCTCAAAGTGTGACACCAAGTATACAAATCTATCATAAAACCTTTTTACCACAAGAATGATTCCCTCTTATTAAATTATTCTTAGTGTTTTACCAGAAAAGTTAAACTGAATAGCACTGTGACAGAAAGATATTTTAATATCTGAACGATAGAAAACAGAAAGTTAACCCTGACACTTAAATAATGATTTTTTAATCCTCCCTTGGCTGGTAATCATACTTTGAAATAGTCAAATAACATTTTCCATAGAATATGTAAGACGTTGTTTTAAAAGTAAGTCTATTTAAAAAAAATTAATTAGCACCCAGGGTCATCGTCATGTAATATAATAACTGATTCTCTAAATGCTGACCCCAGACTAAAAGGAGAGCTTTGAGCAGGAGTGCAGGAAGCACCTGCTGTAGCTCAGCCACTCACACAGTCCTGAGCACACAGAAGGCACTGGGCAGCTGTTGAGTGAGCTATGAATTATATTCCTTATCATCTCCTTGTGCAAGGAGGCAAGAAGTATGTTATATGTTTAAGAAAAGATCATATTAAGTGGAACACCTAAACACCTAATAATAAACATGAAATTTATATGACCGTCTATCAGCCAGGCATTGTTCTGAAATAATTGATACTAACTTTTTAAATTCTTCTGACAAATTTGTGAGGTGCACAGTTCTACTATTATCATCTTCACTTTACAATGAGTAAATGAAGGCACAGAGAAATTTTAGTTAATTCACTCAAGAACACTAAATTTATAAGCAGCAGAGACAGGATTCAAACTCTGGCATCCGGCTCCATAATCTGCACTCTCTCTATTTTGAGATACTTTACTTCATCTTGTTTTTTCACAGGGCTATATTTACTTTCCTGTGAAATTTTTCTGTTAGACTTAAATGTTTTCCTTAGCACTTTGGTTACACCTGAACTTGCCCTACCGTTGTACACTATTTATTTCCAACCTTTGCGTGACACTGTGATATACTAAAGAATATATAGATTTGGTCTTTCTCCCCAGGCCGGACACTGAATTCCTAAAGCCTTTATAATTCACTGCGTAACAGGAATGATGGGAGCAACGTGTGTTTTAATGTTTTGTCTCAGTTCTCAGCTCCTGACTTTAGAGCTCTGAGGGCCCCTGGAATGTCCAGGGTGACAGAGGTGGCTTCAGGTCACTGTATGGCTTTCAGGATCGGGACTGGCTGCCAGAAAGACAGCGGTGTGTGGTTACAGGGGTGGCTGGAAACTGAGCTAATCACCACAGGTTACGGTTTCACCAATTTTGTGTGCGTACACACTGGAATCTCCATAGACCCCCTAGGTGATGGGGTACGGAGAGCTTCCAGGATAGTGAGCACCCCGAGGTGCTGGGAAGGGGTAGACCTGCCGACGGCACGGAAGCAGAGAACTTTCTGTCCGTGCCTTGCCCTTTGCATCTTCTATGTGGCTGTTCTTGAGCTGCATCCTTCATAATCAGCCAGTAAATGTAAGAGTGCTCTCGGTTCTGTAAGTCATTCAGTGAAAGACTGAATTTGTGGAGGGGGCTGTGGGACCCCCAATTCATAGCCTGTCAGGAGGCTCTGAACCCCCATTTGATGTCTGAGGTGTTACAGAATTTCTTGTTGATGTGGGAGGAAAAGTCAAAAAGTTGGTGCCAGAAGTGTGCTGAGAAACAGCACAATATCACAAAAAGGTAAGGTCTGGCAGAAAGTCACTACCATTGAGAGCTATCAGGGCATTTTCCCAGCTACTGCCCAGTACTTTGAGAAGTATCAGCACATTTTTTTCAGCTACTGACCAGCACTGCTGAGCCCTGACAGGAACTCGATTAAGCCAATTTACCCTTCATCTGCCTATCTGAACCCTTCCAGGGCTTCAGTTTCTCCCAGGAGTGTAACTAAAGAGTGTAGTTCCTTTATTCATAAACTACCAAAGTTCCATTCAAACTTACATTTCCAACAATATTTCCTATTGGTCCACTGTGATAAACATTCTTTATATTGTTTGTTGAAGTTTCCTCGAGCTTCACAGAGTCACGTATAGGGTTCTGAGTCCCACCTTTCCGACGCAGGTCATCAGACCAGCACGGGTCACTCTGACATGGACATCTGGTTAGCACTCCTACCTTCCCACACATCTGGGGCATGTAGTGGGCACTATACTGGGGATCTGGAGACAATGGTATTAATACTATTAATAATAATGATAATTTAACACATCACTCACTAAGTAACAGGCACAATGTTCCTTCTCTGGGTCAATTTTAAGATGAAGGGGCTGGATTAGATAATTTCTGAGCTTCCTTCAAAATCTAGAGAAAATATAAACTGAAAAATTCTGAAAATGTGAATGCAAAAAGTTTTCCTTTTATGTAATTATAGCCGATTTACTTTAATTTCCCCTCATAAACTTCCAGCCTTTATTCTGAAAAACAATCCATAACAAAATGTTCCCAATGATACGATTTTACCAACAATTGGATGATGACTTCAATGGTAATACTATTCAGGTCTCTCAGCAAGATGATTGTATATTACTGTAGTTTATATTGTTCTTGTAAAGAGTGGCTCCCAATAGATTTTAAGTAAGTGGAGAGGTTAACGTTAACTTTTCAGAAACTAACATAAACATATAATTCTGAAATCTTCTAATTTTTTCATGATTATGCTTCTATTGTTCCATTCTCATGATATAAGAACTCAATTTAGCTAACTCACAGATGCTTTTCTTTCAATATTCCCAATTCTTCTATTTCCAAGGTGGTTTTAAGCACAGTTCCCACATCTGACACTAGTTGGTCACTGTTTTACAGAATAGATTTCCCTTAGCTGATAACTCTACTCCATAACTGGAATTAACACTGGAATCAACACTCTGATCTGCATTTTTATATCAATACTTTTCTTTTTTTAAATTTTTAATTAAATTAGTATGTCAAATAACTTGACAGATAGTAAAGAGATATTCCACTTTTAAAGTCTGATTTTTTTCCTAAGAAGTTATGCAATTTTTAAGCCTTCATTATGTGCATCAAGGTTATTTTTATAGTATGTGTTAAATAAACTTAGAACGATTTTCAGATATGTACCTAAAATTTATAAGCAGCATAGATCATTAGTTTTTAATTGGTTTTTAATTTTCCAATACTTTCTTCTTTCATTAAAATGATAACTTCCAGGCAGCGCCTGTGGCTTAAAGGAGTAGGGTGCCAGCCCCATATGTCAGAGGTGGCGCGTTCAAGCCCGGCCCAGCCAAAAACTGCAAAAAAAGTGTATTACTATATTCTTGTATAAAACTTGGCTTTGTTATTGTGCTGGAAAGGTTAAATAATTATTAAAAAAAAAAAGAAAACTTCCTAAATTTATCTATTACTACAATAGAAACTATTCAAGGTAAGAAGAAATTTTTTTTTAATGTTGATAAACCAGCACATACGGCATTTTTTTAAAACCTGGAGAAAAAAAATAAACGAATATTGGACTGATAGTATTAAAGTAAGGAAAAAAGGTTCAAAAATCACACATTTTTAAAAGATGTCTAATTTTCAGAATTTACAGTATGTCTCAGATTTCCCATAGGAGCTGTTCAGTTTTTCTTGTTTCCAGTAGAGATTTTAGAAAATGTGTGCCTCAGACTGCAATGATTCACTAGCTGTCATCCAAGACCCTAGCATAAATCGAATAAATTGATGTATGTAGTAATGGAGTCTGGTTTGGGCCAAATTTTAAACTATGGCTGTCTAGAAGCTAAAGCATAGGAGAAAGGGCAGGATCTATAAAGAAGGAACATTAGTGAATTGTCAAACTCTAAGCAAACTTTTACACTTACTATTGTGCTTTGAATGTTTTTCCCTCCCAAATCTCTCCAATGTAGCAGTATTGAAAGGTGGGACCCTTTAAGAGTAAGCGCCACCCTCAGGATGGATTAGTGTATCAGTGAATTCATGGGTCATCATAGGAGTGGCAATAGTGGCTTTCTGAGGGGAAAGAGGCCTCCGTAGCCTGCCCAGCCCCCTCACCACATGTTGTCCTGTGGCTCACCAGAGGTGGCTGGTTGACCTTAGAATTCTCAGTCTCCATCAATATAAGAAATAAATCCTTTTTCTTTATAAATTACCCAGTTTCAGATATTCTGGTGTATGCAACAGAAAACAGACTAAGACACTTACCTGTACATTAACAAGACTCATGGTCAAGTATAATCAATGTTGTCTTCAATAGCACATGTATTACATAATACTCTGGTTCATTCAGTGCTATTCTTATTAACAACACCTATACCTCTTCCACTCCAGTCATTATGGCTGTTACCTAGGTTTCCAATCATTCCTTCCACAGATATGCCTAAGGACACGTGGCTATTATTTCAACTCACAGCCTGCACTCCTTATCTGATTTACTGCCAACAATTCTACCCTCATATTGCATAGGGAGAAACAATGATATTTTTGCATACTAAAATCTTCCAGCCCAGAAGGTTTCTATCAACAGCAGAGAAAAAGATAATCAGCCCTATTTGTAGCAGTTTTTTCTGCATTTAAAGAAGTCTCGGTACCTCACATGCATGATTTGGCTGAAACTGAACTAACACTCTTTCAAATTTCCTCATTTCCATGGAGTATGAAGCTGCCATTCTTAGCAATCAACCCCAGCCACATTGCTTCAATCTGGTTTATGGTAACCAAGCACAGAGATTTCTCACAGAATAGTATATGCATATTAGTTGCAGTTCACATATATCTTTCTTGTTCCCATTTACAGCCTTTAAAAAAACCTCAACTACTTGAGCTTAAAAAGAATTGTAGGGCAGTGAAACTCTTCTGATACTACAGTGGTGGATATGTGTCACCCTAGTGTAAAATATGGACTTTGGATGATACTAAGTGTCAATGTAGATTCATCAATCATAACAAATGGTGACAGTGGCAGAGGCTGTGGTATGGAAACAGGGTGTATTCGAACTCTCTGTAATTTCTACTCAATTTTGCTGTGAACCTAAAAAAGTCATGAAGGGAGACCAGGATATTGAATAAGATTTAAGTGATGTAGCTAAGTGATATTTCAAGATCAAAAAGAAGACAATTTTAACTACCAACATTCCTTTTCACAGGGTTACTTTAAATGTCTTTAAAATAAAGGCTAAAGAGAAAATAATTTTGTCTAGTGTATGGGTCTAATCAAAATTCTTTCTAACATGTATTCTTGTTAATCTAGTCAACAGATTTTGAAATATGTATATTTTCACTTAGAGTTTTAATGATGTTCCCTAAAGAAATTAGGGGAAAACACCATTTTTTGGTTCATAGTGTAGTATTGATCATTTTAAATACCTCTTTACTTTCAGACCAACTGAAAGCAACTATCTAAACCTTGCATTAAAACTTTCATATATTAAACCATTGAGAGGGCCTTATATTGAAAGACATAACCCAAAATAAAGATACCGCAAAATTACAGTCCATAATAAATGGGCTAAGTTATAGCTAACCCCGAATTTATAATTATAGCTTCACTGGTAAATTTTGTATGCCAATGATAAAAAAAAAAATATTTAACGGTTTATACGGCTGGGACTAACAGGCTTTTATCCAAAGAGTGCATTTATCAAACTGACAAACTCTATTCTGCATCTAAAAGAAGTTGATTTCCTTCTGTTTTCTACTATTCCTTCTGTGAATTTTGAAAAACGTATCACAAACAAACCATGTACTTTCCCTGTCCTCTACACAGTCACATTTCTAGTATGTTTCTTACATTCATCTAAAATATAATTTACAATAATTTCTTCTCTTAAATCTAGACAAGGACCATCCTAGAGGAGAAAACTTTCAACATTACAAGGTGATAGTTTAGACCTTGAGCTATTTAACTTGGTTCCTCCATAAGGAGAGTCAGCAAAATAAGCCAAATCCTTACCTGCTGCCTTTTTCTCAGGGGGCAAATTTAATCTAGCTGTCTTTCAATATAGTTAGGCCATGACCCTTAAAAATAGTGAGAAGAATGGCTGGGAAATGTGGATATCAACAGAATCATCTTGGAGGGATTATACAGACTCATACATTTTCTTTTGATCCATTTATATGGAAAAATACCTTTATGTTCTCATACTATTATACTGCAAATGAACTTTAATTTCTCGGTGAATTTATTTATGCATTTACTTGTCATGCTTCAATAATTTTCTTTTAATACCCTTTCAATGCATATCATAAAAACCTGGCTCTCATCTATTTGAATTTCCAAAGATAGAATAAAAAATTACATTCTTGGGAAGATGGTATAGCATCGATCAAGACATAATGGACAGATTTTTACCTACCATTTAAATATCTGGTCATGAAATTATGAATAGTTTCAGAAATGTGCAATATAAAAAGACAACATTAAAAGAATCTTAGAAACTATCTCTTCAATGCTCGAGGGTTTTTTAATTTTATTTTTAAATCTGATTTCAGATTAATACTCTGGCTTTTCAGACAAGGGATATAAGGCTAAGAAGAGCTAAACAACTTCTTAAAAGTCACAAGCTAGTTACACAGAGAGCCAGGTCTCCTAATTCAGTGTTCGATACACCTTGCCTTCACCAGCTGTACATCTCAACAACAATTTAGGGTCTTCAGAGCAGACTCAGTGATATTTACTTCTGCAGCCTGAGATAACAAACATAGTAAATACCAAGTAGGTTTACAGGACCCATGTATAAGAGGCTCAAAGAAATCCTGAGGCTCCAACACCATCTAAATTTATCTAATTTTATTTGTACTCTTGACTGTGCACAGCTAAGACAAACTGAAAAAGAGAAAAGTACTTTATAAACTGCTAGTTTGCCAAAGCTAATCAAAAATAAATTAGTAAATGCAAGTGGGTCTTAGTCTTTACACAAAAACTTAGTATAGTCACATATATTTGTATTCATTCTATCAATATGTACTAAACATCTATTATGCGCTAAGTGTGGTTCTAGACGTAGGGAGACAACAGTGAGCAAGACAGGTCAAGTTGCTTCCCTCCTGGCAATTATAATTAAATAGCTCAAACAAAATATAAATAGATGAATAAAAAATAATTTCAGTGCACTGAAGAAGTAAGACTAGATGATAATAATGGGAAAGGTTATATTTTTGGAAGGTGACCTCTTTGAACAGAGACATGAACTATGACCTTTAGGATGAGAAAAAACAGCACTCTGAGAAGCATGAGAATGAGTATTTATTTGTTCAGGGGAAAGTGAAGAAAAATTTAGGGTTTGGTTGTACCATATTATACAAAGAGCAACAAAGTTGCAAAAACATAGTTTGTATGAAAGATTGTAAATACTTTTCCTAAAGATAACATAAAGCTGAACCATCTTTTAGGGAATGAGTGGAATGTATCCCCCAATAGTTTTATAATTTTACTATGTATAGGCAGAGCAAGTATCTGTATTAGGAAAGCTAAAGTGATTCTAAATCATGTGTAATTTACTTATTCAAAATTCATATAAAAAAATGAAACCCAGGTAAATCCTTAAATACAACTTTGCTTATAAGGAAAAAAATAGTTATAAAATTTTTCCCACCTGGAATTCAGAACTGTGTTTTGTTTAAAGCTAAATGAGGCTAGGAGCTCATGCCTATAAGCCTAGAAATCTGAGTGGCCAAAGGGGGGGGGGTAGATTGCTTGAGAATTCAAGACCACACTGAGTAAAAGTAAAGATCTCATCTCTATTAAAAAGAGAAAAACTAGCCTGGTGACTCACACCTGCAGTCCCAGCTACTGGGGAGGCTGAAACAAGAGGTTTGCTCAAGACCAAGATTTTGAGCTTGGTGTGAGCACAGATGATGCCACAGTACTCTACCCAGCGTGTTAGAGAGAGGTTATCTCTCAAAAATAAAATAAAATATAATAATAAACAAAGTTGAATGAGTCTGTAACTACACTATCACCTGGTTTACCTTGTCTAGCAGTTAAAAATCTAAAAGGTATTACAGTAAGGGCGAACTCATGCATTACTTATGGTTAGTCCCATGACAAATTGTTCTTTAAATTATGTTGTCATAAGCGTATTTTTTTATTAGTGCAATCTGTTTAACATAAAATTGTGCAATATTCATTACAGGCAGAAATAGCACAAACATAAAGACTGAAGATTTACTAGAAGATTAGGGAGCCTTAAGAGATAAAAATATCTAAATGTATAAATATAAAGGTCTTAGGGTGCCTGAAATTAAAGGATATGAATCAAGCTTCTGAATTTCAGTTTTGCAACCAGCTAACTTCTTGTGTGCCCCAACTTAGGTAAGTCTATAATTCTCTCCGAATCTCATATCTCTCAAAAATATGGGTGAGTATAAATTTATTAGGTTGGAGAGACAATGAAGCAAGAATTATTAAATGTATAGCATGCAGAATAAACTCGAGAAATTTCAGTGTTTCTCAAAACCATGTATTTTCCTCATAAAAACAGTAGCATTTAAAATATGGAAACTGACAGGCTCCTAACCAAGCTGAAGGATAATGTCCAAAAAACGTCCAATTGAGCTGAAGACTGGGAACCCAGCCAAGACAGAAGTGATAACTGCAGGTCACCTCTGCTAAGGCAAGCCTTGACTCCAAGAAAGCAAGCTTCAGGTACAAAATTCATCTGAAAGGAAAAATAATCATCTCCTCCCCCAAGAAAGCTGTGATCTTTTTTGCTTTCTGTTTCCTTTCTTTTTTTCTCTTCGTTTACTTCTGTGGGTTTTCTACTGATAAAAAGTGAACTGTGGACCTCTTTTCTCACTCCACGGGAGAGTGCTGTGGGAAGTGGGGATTACTTCCCCAGAGGGACCCTGCAGTGACTCTCAACACTCTCTCACTAGGCAGAAAAATTGAACTAAAGTTTTCAAGGCCATTCTAAATTTCCAGTATGCCCTTTCCCCATTACCTGATGAACCAGAAGCCTAACCCCTGCTGAGACTGTGGGAGGAGGTTCTTGAGCAGCACCTCCCCTCTCTATCTGCTAGATCAAGTGCCTGACCTGGTAAAAGACTCTGGGGGCTGCACGGAGCTTCCCCCACCCCAACAGCCAGCCGCAGCCAGGGACCCTGGCGCATGACCCTGCTGCGGGCTGCACCGTCTCGGCATCCAGGCCCGCCCGACTCCAGGGATGCTGGCGGGTGTGAGCAACCCTGCCACCTTGGCAGCCAGGCCCACCCCCCAAAACAGTGACTCTGGGTGGGGGGGGTGTGAATGACCCCGCTGAGGGCTGCTCGACCTCGGCACCGAGGCTCATCCACTCCAGGGATACTTGTGGGTATGAGTGATCCCGCTATAGACCTGCTGCCTCGGGACCCAGGCCCGCACCCCACCAGTGGTTCCAGCAGGTGTGGGAGACCCCTCCACAGCCGCTCTGCCTTGGCACCCCAGAGACACCGGCAGGCATAAGCAACCCAGACGCAGGCTCACCACCTTAGCACCCAGGCCCACCCCCCATCAGCAAATCCGGTGTACGAGCAACCTCGCTGTGGGCCACACCACCTCAGCACCCAGGCCCGCCCCACTCCAGGGACACAGCAGGTGTGAGTGACCCCACTGCAGGCCTGCCATCTCCCCACCTAGGCCCACCCCACTCCAGGGACACGGCAGGCCTGCCACCTCCACACCCAGGCCTGCCCAACTCCAGGGACTGCGGCGGAGGTGAGTGACCCTGCAGCGGGGTGCAACTCTGGTGGGCGTGAGCAAATGGATGAAAAGATGGGACTAGAGTTTCAAGCAGTAATCCCAAAGATGTCTCAAGAATTCAGCGAATTCAAAGACAAAATGACCAAAGATTTTGACACATCGAGACAAGAAGTTGCAGCCCTCAAAGATCTGAGAAATACAGTAGCAACCAGACACAAGAAATCGATAACCTACAAGGGGAAGAATATTAGAATAGCTGCAGATCTCTCTGATCAAACCTTTCAAGCGAGAAGAGAATGGTCATTGAATTTTAATCTCCTAAAACAAAATAAGTTTCAACCTAAGATCCTGTATCCAGCCAAACAGAGTTTCATTTATGATGGAGAAATTAAATACTTTAATGACATCCACCAGTTGAAGAAATTTTCTATAACCAAACCAGCTCTCCAGGATATTCTCAGACCTATCCTCCATTAGGACCAGTGTAATCCTCCAGTGCAAAAGTAAACGCATCCAGAAACTTTTTATCAAAGTCCAACTTCCACAGCAATGAAAGGATTAAAAATGTCCACTGGATTTTCTAAAGATTCATCAATATTTTGAATTAATGAGAATGGTTTAAATTGTCCTCTAAAGAGGCATAGGTTGGCTGACTGGATACAAAAACTCAGGCCAGATATCTGCTGCTTACAAGAATCTCATCTTAACTTAAAAGATAAATTTAGACTCAAGGTGAAGGGATGGTCATCTATATTCCAGGGAAATGGAAAACAGAACAAAGCAGGTGTTGAAATCTTATTCGCAGATACAATAGGCTTTAAACCAACCAAAGTAAGGAAGGATAAAGATGGACACTTCATATTTGTTAAAGGTAATACTCAATATGATGAGATTTCAATTATTAATATTTATGCACCCAACCAGAATGTACCACAATATATAAGAATAACTCTAATAGACATGAGTAACTTGATTTCTTCCAGCTCCATAGTAGTTGGAGATTTTAATAGTCCTTTAGCAGTGTTGGATAGATCCTCTAAGGAGAAGCGAAGTAAAGAAATCTCAGATTTAAACTTAACCATTCAACAACTAGATTTAACAGACATCTACAGAACATTTCATCCTAATAAAATTAAATACACATTCTTCTCATCAGCCCATAGGACATACTCCAAAATTGATCACATCTTAGGTCACAAGTCTACCTCAGCAAATTTAAAAGAATAGAAATTATCCCTTGCATCTTCTCGGACTACTATGGAATAAAAGTTGAACTCAACAATAACAGGAATCTGCAAACTCATAGAAAAACATGGATGCTAAATAACCTTATGCTGAAGGATAAATGGGTTTTAAGAAGGAAATTACCAAAGTTTTGGAACAAAATGACAATGAAGACACGAATTATCAAAACCTCTGGGACACTGCAAAGGCAGACCTCAGAGGGAAATTTTTATGACTGCAAGCCTTCTTCAAGAACAGGAAGGGAGGAAGTTAAGAACTTAATGGGACATATCAAGCAACTGGGGAAAGAAGAACATTCCAACCCCAAACCCAGCAGAAGACAAGAAATAACTAAAATTAGAGCAGAATTAAGTGAAAGTGAAAACAAATGAACTATAGAACAGATCAATAAATCAAAAAGTTGGTTTTTTGAAAAGGTCAATAAGATAGATAAACCTTTGGCTAACTTAACCAGGAAAAAAAGAATAAAATCTCTAATTTCTTCAATCAGAAATGGTAAAGAAGAAATAAGAACAGACCCCTCAGAAATCAAAAAAATCCTCAATGAATACTACAAGAAACTGTACTCTCAGAAATATGAAAATCTGAAGGAAATTGACCAGTACTTGGAAGCACGCTATCTACCAAGACTAAGCCAGAACCACGTGGAAATGTTGAAAAGGCCTATATCAAGTTCTGAAATAGCATCAACTATACAAAATCTCCCTAAAAAGAAAAGCCCGGGATAAGATGGCTTCACGTCAGAATTCTACCAAACCTTTAAAGAGGAACTAGTACCTATATTACTAAACCTCTTCCAAAATATAGAAAAAGAAGGAATACTACCCAAGACATTCTATGAAGCAAACATCACCTTGATCCCTAAACCAGGAAAAGATTCAACAAGAAAAGAAAATTATAGACCAATATGACTAATGCATGTTGATGCAAAAATATGCAGACAGAATATGCAAACAGATCCTAGCAAACAGAATCCAGCAACACATCAAGCAAATTATACACCATGACCAAGTGGGCTTTATCCCAGGATCTCAAGGCTGGTTCAATATATGTAAATCTATAAATGTAATTCAGCACATAAACAAATTAAAAAA
>CAUYON010141135.1:0-76694 GCA_963573935.1 Arctocebus calabarensis
GGTACAAATTGCCAGAGTTATGGAAAAGCAGGGTATGCGTGGGAAACAACACTAGTTTGATGTAGCTAGAATACAAATCTAAGGGCAGGAAGGATAGAAGAAAAAGCTGGCAGGATACTTTTTCTTCCATTCTTAAGATACATGTGCCACAATTTATTAATCCATTCGTGGGTCAATGGGCACTTGGGCTTCTTCCACGACTCAGAATGTATGTTTTATCAAGATCCCCAGGAACAACCACATGATAACTCATTGGTATTGCTGCTCAGTTGAAATGCATTGCTAGACTTTATAAATTGGTGGTGAGTAAAGGTGAGTAACAACCAAAGAAGAGCACAATAAAGAATGTAACAAAGAGAGGAAGAGAAATTCCTTGAGAAGCCTAGGGCAGAACTGCTGTAGGTGACTCTGCCTTCCCTGTGAAGAGTGCTTCTCATGAGGGAGACACCTCTAATTTCATTGAACCAACTGTGAGTCAGAAAATGGGGAACTGAATTCAAGGTTAAGTCACAGTCCACAATAATCATCTTAAACTCCTACTTCCTTACATTAAAGAACACCCCCTGGCACCATGATGCAATGTCATATCCTTCTGTCTTAAATTTCGACTCATGTTGGTAGAGAAATGGCACTGGGGTCTAAGGAGTCTTGGGCACCCCCCTAGAGGTGAACAATGGGATATAAGCAGGTATATATTCAATTTTTCTCTGTTCATGTCATATGAATGAAACTACCTGTACCCCAAAGGGTTCAATCTGCAGGGGCTTTGCAATTAAGAAGGACATTTTCAATAGCTCCAACATATCGACCTTCAGCCCTCCCCACCGTGATAGCGTCTTTCCCTTCCTTCCCAATGCAAATTAAACCACTCTCTTATCTAATTCCAAAGCCCCCTCTTCTTCTTTCTTGTACTTCTTTTCTGACAGCTGTAACAGCATCAATTATAACAAGACTTACTCTAGCAGGAAATGGAAATATAGTGTGTGTGTATGAAGGGGGCAGGAAGGCTAGAAAGAAGAAAGGTGGGACACGGAGCACGCGTGTGTTCTCTGTCTCTCTTACACACACACATGCATGTGCACATGCAATTCAACTTTTCCTTCAACACTTAGATCATGTAATTCAAATAGTATTATATCCATTTTAAATTTAGCAATACTTTATATTTTTCTTGGTTAATAAATATTCCTATGAAACACGGTTAACAACCTCACAGTATTTCAATGTATGAACTTGCCACAAATCATTCAGCTGGTGCCCTGTTGTTCTCGAACATTTAGGTTGTCTCCCATATTTTTTATGTTTGTAAATAACGCTGCAATGGAACAACCTTGTACATAAATCTGATTCCATATCTTTCATTATTCTTTCAGGATAAATTTCATTTGACTTTGATGACAGCCATAAACAACCTAACCTTAAATTGAAATATCTTTGTCCAGAACCCAATTATACTGTGGCTTTTCTCCAAAATAAAGCACATTGTGGGGTTTGAATGTCCAGTTTTTAATTAAGCAGGTTCCACAAGATTGACTCTTTTGCAGGTACCTAAAATTTTAGCCACAGTGAATTGCAGTAGCAATGTCTGCACCCTACAGCTCAGACAGGACAAATTTACCTCTTCCCTCAGGATTGAAACATATTGAAAGTGGTGATTCTCAACCAAAGAGGTAATAGTCTATCTTATGCCATATTTGTAAACTCTGGTCTTTTAGCAGACACTATATTCATTAGTTTAGGCTAAGACATTGTTGCTAAATTTACAAAACGATTAAAGGCTCTGTGTGGTTCAAAATCTTTTCTATTTGCAAGTCTAAATAGAAGTGGAGTGATTAAATGATCATTTTATCATCTTCACTTGCACAAAGCTGTTAATAACTTTAATAATTGCCATCATTTGTAGAGAACGTACTATGTTCCAGGTACTGTGTTAAGCACTTTACAATCTGTGTTCATTATTTGTTATCTCACAGCTTCCATAGGTCAGGAATCTTGGTGTCGCTTAGCTGAGTCCTCTGACTCAGAGTTTCTTATCAGGCTAAAATCAAGGTCTTTACTCTCTGATACCTTAAGGTTCAACCAGGAAGATCCATGTCCGAGCTCACTCACGAGATGCTGGTGAGATTTAGTTCCCTGTGGACTGTTGGACCAAGGGTCTCAGTTTCTTGCTGGCTGTTGGCTGGAGGCCTCCCTCACTTTATTGCCACCTATGTCTTGCCCAGGACAGCCCACAACATTAAAGTTGGCTTTTATGTAAGTGAGGAAGCGGTAAGGCAAAAAAGGGTGAGCAAGATAGAAGTCAGAGTCTGTTTGTAAACAAATCATGGGAGTGACTGGCACTCATCATTTTTGCCATATTCTATGAACTCTGAGTGAGTCATTGGGTTCAGCCCATGCCCAAGACAATGGAATGAAAACAGGAGATGGGGATTATTGGGAACTATCTTAGGGGCTACCTACCACACAACCATTATCTCATTAATCCAAATAGCAGCCCCTTGAAGTAGATATTGTGAAACTCCATTCACACATAAGGAAACAGAGCTGCTTACAGTCACTAAATGGGGACTTTGGCATTCAAATCTGTTTCTCTGACTTCAGTACTTACGTGCGTGATCACTGTACTATGCTTCCAGTAGGATATTGGATTTGTAAAGTCTGTGGGGTGCTGGAAATATTTTAGTGGAGACTTGAGTCAACTCTTAGCCTCTGGTTTACTTTGGCACTCTTGGTTTATTTCTCACTTTCTGCCCCACGTCTTCTGATGTTTAAGTAAAATTGCTAAGCTTAACCTCAGGGTGTTAGGTTAGAGACGGACGATTCACGGCTATTCAGTTGCCTGCCTTTTTGGAGCCCTGGTGAAAGTTAGTTGGCATCTAAATCTCTCTCCAGAATTCCTGTATGTCTTTCCCATTCTCAGCTCACATTACATGTTAGCATTGAAGATGATTTGCAAGATAAATATCATTGGAGAAAACCCCCCATGGTCAAGAATTAAACACACAAGTACAGTCCTAGACATGTTCTCCGGGAGGTATCTATTCATTTTCCAACCAGTGGAGCTATAAATCTGGCCTGTGCTCAGCACACTGTATGTGTTTTGCTTTATGAAGGTATAAATCACCAAGATACAATTTGGGTTTGATTTTTTGGACACTTAATTTGCTTAAATGTTCAGCAGTTCATAGACGTAAATTGTGCTGGGCATAGCTCCAAGTGGAATAAGCTAAGAGCAAGAAAGCTATACATATTAGGATGTAATTCAGAAGAAAAATCACCCTGGCTGGTCAAGTAAGTCCTCTTTATAAGTTACTTATAAATAACTTTCCTCCATGAGCAATAGAAACACTTAGTAAATACTTCTACAGGAGGGAGCATTGTAGTAGATTTAGTTTAAAGAAACCTCCTACATAGGAATACCTATATATTGGTAAAGCATAATGGGGACAGGATATGCCATACATGTTTGACAAAGTAACCATATTGATTGATTATTGTTTAATATTGGAACAATGCTTAAGAATCAAGATGTATGGATTTTTTATCCTGCCCGCCACTGATGCAACGTATGAACTTGACCAAGTCTCTTAACTTCTCTGAACCTCAGCTTTCTCACTGGAAATGAATGGTTGGATTTGATGGGCTCTTAATTGCCACCTAGTTCTAAACTATGGTTCTAAATACTTACTGAGCATCTCCAAAATCACCCACTTCGGTGCCATGGAGAAGACAAAGGAAAATATAAAGACTCCTGGGGGACAAAATACACTGAGGCTGGGAAAATTAAATACCAATGGAAGAGCTGCTTACCAGTGTCAGACCACAGAGACGTCTGTGTAAGTGTATACAGGCCAGTGTTCCCCAAGACGTCGGTGTGTACAGCACCCGGGGCAGGAACACCTGAAAAAGGTCAGACCACAAGCTATCGGGGATTGTGGAATCCCCCTCCCCTCTTCCCGCAGAAGCAGCTGCATCTGAACCTCTCAGCTTCCCTCGGAAGGAGGGTTCCTTCTCCTTGGCAGGAGTGGATGCACTTTCCCATAATAGATGAATTGTCTTGGATAACTCTTGGAAATACCTGGCACCCAAACCTAAATGGCCTTGTCTCCCCATGGACAGGTTTGTGCTCACACTTACCTTTTAGGAAAGAAGAACAAAAAAGGGGCAAGGTCCCTCTAGTAGCCACAGACCCATTTTGTGTCTGGCACTTTCTCTGTGACATGAAGGGAATAATAGGGAACCCAGGCTTCCCCTCACTGACCTTTGCACGATGAATTTCTCCAATAAAATCTATTCCTTAACCCACCAGCTCTCAAACTTTTGTATGCATCAGAGTCATTCGGTAGGGTTGTTAAAACTTAGATTGCTAGACCCCTTTCCTAGAGTTTCTGGTTCATTATGTTTGGAGTTCCCAAAAGATGGGCGTTGGAGCAAGAACATTGGCATCATATGGAAACATTAAAAATATAAATTGTTGGGCCAATGTTAGCATTAAAAATATAAATTGGCCCCCAAATATATATTTTTAATGTTTCCATGTGATGCCAATGCTCTTGCTCCAATGCCCATCTTTCGGGAATGCTAAGATTAAAGTTCTAATCCCTGTTAGATTATACAGGGTGCCCCAAAGGTTTCTCAGTCGTATCCTCTGAGAAACCTCTTCTGACCTCCACTCAGAATGGGAAATTGGGAATGAGAAAATGGGAAATTATAGCTAACTGTACACAAAATATTCATTACAACATTTTATAAAATATTTACAAAATATGCACTGGGGTACAGGTGAAACTTACTAAATATAGAATATAAATGTCTGAATGCAATAACTAAGAAAACATCATGAAGGCTATGGTAACCAGTTCGATGAAAATATTTCAAATTGTATAAGAAACCAACACATTGTACCCTGTGAGTGCATTAATGCACACAACTATGATTTAATAAAAATAAAAATAAAAATATATTTGCAAAATATTTTCTACATATTGACCATCTCTTTGTAATGAATATTTTTGTGACTAAAGGTACATTTAGTTACAATTTCCCATTTTTTTTTATGTATGTCAACTTTAAGAGTGACCTTTGGGATACCCCATGGAATCTGTCCTGAACCCTGCCACAAGACAACTAGTGATAACCAAGTTAATTTAAAGTGCTACATTGGGGAAGGATTGTTTACTTAGTTGTATTATATATTTATTTTGATATATATTAAATGTGTGCCTTCTATTAATATTTTTTAGCAAATACTGGTTTTCCATTTATAGTATCAAAAGAAATTAACTTTAAATGCATTTATTTTAGCAAAAAGGGAATCAATTTAAAGAAAACTCTGAGTATTCAAGTAAATAATAGGAGAGATAGTATATCATAACAAAGGAGGCATAGGTGATATAAAATTGGCTGCAATTTGGAAAACACTTCTTGTGCTTATTGATATAAACAACGAATACAATTGAAATTCATAAGCTGGAACCACTAGTGAAAGGCTTTGCAGAGAATGGGTGCTTGAGGTCAGTTTGAATGTGGATAGCTTGGGATAAGGTAAGAGGCAATAAGAATGTGGTACAGGTAGATAGGAGGGTCTGCTAAGAGCCATAGGCTGTGTGTGTGTGTGAGAGAGAGAGAGAGAGAGAATGAATGTCAAAGAACTAAAAAGAAAAAAATCCACTTTATATGGCTTACAGCGGATTTCCATATTAGACTTGTTATCTTGGTGATGAAAGTTGGCCACAATCAGCTTTGTAACAGCCTTCTCTTTGCGAGTCTAGGACCTAATGGGCATTTGGTCTGCTTTGTTTTTACTTGCCATTTGCTTATCTTCTCTGCTGAGTTTGCCAAGGCGGTTTATTGCTCTAGATCACTTATACATTGGGTTCTCCTTCAGAGGGCAGCAGCCCAAAGGGAGATACTCCCAGACCATCAGATGCTACTTCAAAGATCTCATGGAAATATAACTGTTGTTTCTATTTTCAATTAGCTGAGCTTGCACATTTAGAAATTGCTACCAGAAGATGATTTCATGAAAAAGTAACCTTGTAGCCCATTTCATTTTGCTACACTGTAATTTAATCTTTAGAAATAATAAGTTGTTGTTATAGCTGTATATAAACCAAATGTATTATTTGCCATTTTCCACAAACTTGTCACATAAAGAGCAATATAAAGAGCAATAAAACCATTTGGCCATTTATGCATCATGCAAATTCATTTTCTTCCCATAAGGTCCCACAATGAGTGGATATTTTCCAGTTCTATGCAGGCCCCAAATAGGAGTTAGGGAACCATTTATTCTGCTATGCCTTATAAAAAGTTTTTGAGTTCCTACTTTCAAACAAGAATCCAGAAGACTTACAATCTAGTTAAAGAGACTTCTGAAAGTGTCTTTTAGGAAACTCCACTTCCTTGGTAATTTGCTTGAACTAAGCAACAGCATAGGAAGAAAAACTGTAAAGTGGAGCCTTCTAAATAGACTATTTGTGATCTAGGGCTGAAGTTCTCAGGCTCGCCTGAAAGGCTTATTAAAACACAGAGCACCGCAGCCCATCCCAAAGTTTCTGAATTAGTACATCTGGGTATGAATTGAGTAGTTGCATTTCCTGTGATGTTTCCAGGTGATGGTGTGGCTGTTGGTCCGGGGACTACACATTAGGAATCATTGACTTAGAGGCTACTGCTTCAGGCTTGCCCCTCTCTCCGTGGTCCTAATACACGCACGTCCATGGTCAACATTTGCAGCTCTAGAGTAACCCCACACTCCGAGTTTCCTGTGATTCCCCTTTCCCATCTATATTTGCCTCCCCACATCCTACTTGTTCTTTCAGGCTTAAGAGCTATACCCTCTGAGAAACCTCTTCTGACCTCCAGTCAAAATAGACAATGCCCCTTCTGTGGTTTACATACCTGGCATAACAGAACTGCCACCGTACGTGGTATTGCAATTATCTCTTTAAAATTGTAGACTTTCCCCTGTTATACCCGGTGATCTCTTTGAGGACTTCTATCTCAAATTGTTAAATTCCCCAATCCTAACACAGTGGACACTCACTATAAGTTTCCTGAATAAATAAATAAATGTAAAATATTTTGTAGTGCATGATATTTAATGAAAGAGAGTCCAGCATGGTAGGCAAGCACCTGGGCTTTTGGGGTCAGACAGACTGGCTCAGAACTGTGGAACTCTAGGCAATTTACTTAACTTCATAGTTGTATCTTTTAACTGATGACAATGCAGGCGTTCATTGGGAAGATTCAATGAGATGATATAGGTGAGGACTTAGCACAATGTCTGGATCAAAGGAGTGCCAAAAATGTGTCATCATCACTACTAGTGGTTAGCATATAAGTAAAATTTACATGTCGAATTCCAGAGAAACATGTAAGAGTTTTGTTACTACCTTATTTACCAACAGTGCTCTTTGCAAGTGCAGAGATTTTTGTGTGACTATGCTGATAACTTAGGTAACTAGACAGCCATTCACACATGAAATTGCTTACTATTCCCATCCTGACCATCTCTAAGGCCAGAATTATCCATTCAGTGGATTTTATTTTTAGTGTTTGCAATGGGCCTCGCACACTGTGCTTGACTCAATCCTTGTCCTCATGAAGCTCACAGTATAGCAGTGACATCAAATACATAATTGACTAATCAATAAAATTCATTCATGATCAATACTATAGAGCACATATGCTAGATGTTATAATTGACTCTTCAATGAAATTCATTCATGATCAACACTGTAGAGCAAATATACTAGATGCTTTATCTGTGTGTTCCCCCGCTGCATAACTCCTCCCTTAACGAGGCTCTGAAGCATCATTTACAGCAGGCAATCTGCACAGGCCAGTTTCATGATACAAATCTGTGGGAGGCTGACTCTAGGAAATCTCCCCTTACAAAGTGCTTAAATGCCTGACAATTTTGACTCGCTGTGGGTAAGATTTTCCCAGTAATGTGCTGGCATGTCTGGTTCACGACCATCAAGGGAGACTCAGAGAAAAAAAATCATGAAAGGCCAGACTGAAAGAAAGAAGTGACAAGGATGGTCTTATCCTCTTGTCTGAATTAAAAAAAATGAGAGACTTTTTCTTTGTCTTTTTTTTTCTTTGTGTATGAGAACTTTAAGACTCTGACTTTGTACCATCTAGAGAAGGATCACTCTTATTGCTTCCCAGGGCTTCTTCTCAGCCCACAGAAGATGTGCAACCACCCCGAGAGCATGCCTATAGCTGCCATGGAGTCCCCCACTCAAAGATGGCTGGCTACAACCCATATGGGGACACCCATCCTTCACAGGGAGGAGAGTCCATGAGTCGGTTGGCAGACGATCCTGTTCAGGTGATGAAGGTGAATTATCTAGAACTATTTAAAATTGACTTGTGAAGTTAGACTGAATGCTCCCATTTGAATCAAGTAGAACAAAGTCCCTCAGGAACTTGGCCAATCTCTGTCTTCTAAGTGACCCAATCAAAGTCGTAGTCTGTACAGTCATCCCTTTGTATTTGTTCAGAGTGCCTCCAGGATGTTCCTCCCAATACCAAAATCTGAAGATGCCCAAGGCCCTTATAAAAAATGATGTGGTGTTTACATACAAACTGTGCACATCTTCCCCTGCACTTTAAACCGTTTCTAGAGTACATACATACCTAAATACAATGTAGATATTATGTAAATGGTTGTTATTTATATTATTTTCTATTTGCATTTTTATTGTATTATTATTATTTTTTAAAAATATGTTTGACTTACATTTGGGTGAATCTGTGGATGTGGAAGCCGTGGATACGGAGCTCCAGTGAAGCGCTGTCCTTGCTGTGTTGTGTGAAGCTTAAGTCTAAGGAAACTCGATTTCCGCATTGCTATGCCTTTTTTCAAAACACTATTCATATTTCCTTAGAGAATTTTACCCCCACACTATTTATGCATATTTGTATATATGAGCGTATATATTATGTGTTGGTAGCTCATAGTACCTATACTCCTTTGAGCCACAGGCGCCTCCCAATACATTAGTATTTTGACAAATTTTCTGATCACCATGTTTTACATGAAATTACTGATATATAGAAAATAGAAAAATTTTAACTCTTCCATTATCCCAACTCCCAGGGCTAGGGAGAATTTATAAATTATTCAGAATTATGGTAGAATTTATTTAATGGAGTTATAGATAAAATAGCAATAATGCAATATATATAGTGTGTCTATTTATGTGAGTGCAGTATCTTCGTCCTTAGCTTTTTTAAAAAACATAATTTTTAATGGCTGAAAATTTTCTACTATATGAAACTACTTGAGTATATTTGAAAGTAAAAATAAGCTGGAATTTTGCCAAACTTTTCTTTCCTCAAGGCAGTAGTGAAAGTATTTCAGGTACAAATCATTGTGGAATCCTAGACTCAAGGAGTTGGAAAGGACCTCCAAGGTCATGCATGAACATGAGAAGGCTCCAGAGAAGCTCGTGAATTTAGTTATCCTTTTCTCAGTAGTATAACCAACAGAGCAACCAACTTCATTTGAGAACCAAAGATAATTAACCCTCGAAATCGCCATAACTCCTTTTGTGTTTCAGACCATGCATGGCTGATTTTTAGCAAATGTACATTCATTTCAGATAGAAAGCTAAACTCATTGACTTAAGAAGTTCATGTTTGTCAGCTTTACAATGAAGCAATACCAGTTTAAAAGAGGCGCCATGGATTACTTCTCATTAGACTTTTCCTTTAGTTAGAAACATTTGGTTTTCTACGAAAATTTAAGTATATAAGGATTTGATAACTTCAGCAATTCTTTCCTTTACCCCAATTGAAACAGCTCGAAACTCTATTTTCACAAATACACATGGTTCTCTATTATACTACAAACCTTGCCATCACCTTTTATACCCATTATAGGGTTGGCTGAGGGAAAGAAAATAATAGAAACAATTTCCATACAATCTTCAGAAGCAGGTTCATTCTACCTTCTTGAGATCAGTCTGGTATTAAGAGGAATATGGGACCAGGGAGATTTTTACAAAAGAAAGTTGGATTGATCTGTATGACAGTGATACAACATTATCATCAATAGTTAACAAATCAATCTTAAGTATCTTAATTATTTTAGTGATATTAGTAAGTAACAAGAAGACATAAATGTTAGGAAATAACATAATTCACACAACAATATTTCTCAGTGGTTATAAATATATTCATTTAATCATATTATTTAATATATTAATTATTAAATATTATTTATACTGACTTATGTTTTCATCAGGAAGAGGTATCGGATTTCCAATCCCAATCAGCTGCTTAACAGACCATATTACCTGATGAGTGGGGCATAGGAACAAAGGTCAGTTTTTTTCTTCAAAACCATGAAATTTATTCAAGAGTATCATTTGAAATTTTTGCTCATTTGTTTTGAAAAGTTTTAGCCTCACATTCACTCCTATAGGTTGTATTTTTATCTTTTCTACTATGAAGATGAGGCAGGAGAGATCACAGCCTTGACTTCCTGTTGGGTGGGAAGGATGGGTGGCTTTCCTAAATTAACTGTGACACTACACGCTTTGGTGTCTAATCTCCAAGGGTTTGCCAATGTGTTAGTCTGTGTGGATGGGGGAGTTAGATTTTAAGTTCTCACACTGACTCCTCTTCAGGCACCTGCTTTTTTCTCTGCTTTCTCCTTAGTGTTTTTCAAAGTTTTATCAGTGCTTTCTATTTTCCTGCCTACATTCCCTCCTTGGTGACCCAACACCTCCTAGTGCATCACTGAGCCCCCAGGGTAGGTGATTCAGAAATCTGAAATTTTAAATGCTTAGCTAGAGTTCAGAGCTCACCCCCAAAATTTCAGCTGCATAGTTCTCACATGGGACTTTTCTTCTCTGAACTTACTCCTCCCTGACTTCTCCATTTCTGTAAAGGGCACTGCTATGCTCCCATCGCCCTGTCTTGCAGGAGGTCTTTGAAATTGTTGATTCTTTCCTCTCCTTGGCCCCCTGCATCCACTTGGTTGCCACATGCCACCCGCTCTGCTTTTTCAATATCTCCCACATCTGTCTCTTTCTTTCCTTGGCCACAGCCCCAGTTCAGCTGCACCAGGTTTCATAACAACGGCTGCACATTAGATGCTACAATCAATTAAAAAAATAAATCAGTTAAAAAAATCATTTTAAGTTTCCATACCAGACCTGTGGGACTAGTAACTATAAGGGAGGAATCTAGATTTAAAAATTTAGAAATCTTCCCTGGGGAGTATAATGTGAAGGTCTGCTTGATAACCCTGAGTTAGATTGTTTGAAGAGCACTCCTACGTGTTCTCCCATCTGCTGTCTCTCTCCAGTCTCACCCTTCTCCCGCATCTCTGGCCTATCATTAACTTCCCTATGACATTGCTCTGCCAGTGGAAGTAACTTGCTTTAATGCCTTCAATGTCTCTCCACCACTGTCTTCAGGATAAATTCGTGTCCCTTATTCTGCTCACGAATTCTTTCAGAATTTGGTCCCAACTTCCCAAACTTATTTCACATTACAAGCATCTGCTCTGATAAATACACCTTCCTTAGTCATCTCATTTCTTTGTTTTTCTTGTTCTCCCTGTGTGAATAGATTTCCTCCAACTTTGTGTATCACTTAAGATGTTTAGCTGCAAGTTATAGAATACTTGACTAAAAGTCACTTAACAAATTTAAAAAACCCATTGCGTACAGAAGGAGTTCAGGGATTGATTGGTATTCCTGTGACGAAAGCTGGTTTCAGGGATTGATTGTTATGTCTGTGATGAAAGCTGTTTTCAGGGATTGATTGTTATGTCTGTGATGAAAGCTGCTTTCTCTGAGATTCTCTTGCTTTTCCCCCCAGATACTAAGTTGATGGCCACAACTCCAAGCATCACATCCTTGGGTGACCATGTTCCAGCCAGGAAGGAAACACAATTTCTATTTATTTATTTGTTTGTAATCAGAAAGGAAATCTTTTTTATATGCCCCTGGCAGACAGTACCATTAGCCAGGATTGAGTCAAAGACCATGTTCTTGCTTCCAGGAGGGCTAGAAAAGTGAATATCGGCATTGGTGGCCTCTAAACTATTGGCTCTTCCAGGAAAGAAGTGAGTTGGGAAGACAAACCAACATTTTGTCTTTTGAAATGCAGTAACATGTGTCCCCACACTTCCACCCAAATGCCTTCTCCAGAAATCTTTCCCAATCTATCCAGGCAGAAGTTCACCCTTTTCTCTCCTACTTCCTATAAGGCCTTTGTTTACATACCTCTCATTGTTCTTTGTGTGCTCCTGCTGTTAGCTGTGCTATTTACGGGTAGGTTGTATTTCCCACCTTGAGTTATAAGCTGCTATAAGGGTAGGAGCCATGTCTCAGACATCTTTGTACATCCCATAGTATCAAGTCAACTTAAATATATTTCACCGTATGGATGATATTCCAGCATCTATTACCCTCACATTATTCATTCAGCTGGTGCCATTTTCAAACTTCTTTTCAAACTCTGCACTGGGTGGCTATTCAGCCAATGAGGTTGCGCCACAGTGATAGCAAAGCTTCTGTCACCATGTTCTCCCCGGCTGCATCCTTCTTCCCACATCAGCAGAGGGGCATGCTCTCCCCTTTCTCACTTCTGCTAGTTGCAGAAAGAAGAGATTCACGTGGTAATAAACTAGTTGCCACACTCTGATCACCTCCAACATTTCAAGCAAAATATTTGGGGTTCTCTGCTTCAAGCCTAGGACTGGCTGGGATACACACCACTTGCAGGGCTAATGAGAATAGTTCCACCAGGTGGAAACTCACCCCCGCTGGGCCACTCCAGGGAGGGTCAGCCAAGCAGAGAAGGGTGCTACATCTTCACCACGCTCGAGGAAACACTGGCTTCAAAGCCCCAGCTCCGACAGGAAAACAAATGGAGTCTGGTAGGAGAGGGGAGTGTTGAGGCAGTGTGGACTTATTAAATGAACAGTAATAACAGTAATTTTCAAAGAATTATTTATTTGAGAGTGAAAGGACAAGGCTTTCATTGGCCTGAAGTGCCAGAGCTCGGTTGCTTTCAACTACCCCTGTGGCGATTTAGCAGAACCCACGCGGAGAGTTATTTGGTAGCATTTCTGGGAATGAGGAAAAAGCGCTTTAGAGCCTCCTTATGTGTTGCCTGGTGTGTGATTTATTGAGCAGACTTGGCTCTTGGAAGTTATATTTCTGTCCTCCCCGTGGCTTCTATTCCAAGGGGGAAATCCGAGGGGAGTGTGTGTGCATCTACGCGTGTGCTGGCGCGTCACCGAGAGTCTACTGGGGGACATCACTTGAAAAGGGGTTCACAGGCATTTTTCTGTCTTGGAGGAGAGGCTCATCTAGGGCACAAACACCCAGGAGTTCAACCGGATTTTCCTGGAGTGTAGAGGGGGTGACGTTAGCAGCAGGTGGAATTAAGTAAAGCACGGGGGAGGCTGCCTATTTCCCGTAAGGAGGGATGTGGTTTGTTGACCGATTTTAAACCGTTGTGACTCAGTTAAGAGGAAATCAATGGGAAAACTTTAAATGACTTAATTGGCTGTTCGCACACTGGGGCTCTAGAACTATTTGATTTCCTCCATGACTTGGCCGAGGATGCTGACGGCCTTCCTCACTTCAGCTTTCATCTTAGCAGTGATTCTTTCAGGCCCTTTCTTTTCCCACTTGGACTAGCTGTGGGCCAGAGGATGCTTCCTCCACAGCACACAGAGTGATCACTGCCACACATCCACATCTCTGCTGTGGGAGGGACCAGGACGGCCCCCTGGGGTAAGCAGGACTTCAGGACGCCTTGAATTACAGGGACTTAAAGGTTAGAGCGTAGCAGGGAGAACTTAGAAACTGAGCTGGACTGAAGGAATCCTGTGTGAGTAGCCCAAATGCCACGTGGCACGATGACAATATCAGGAAAACTTTCTAAAAGTCACTAATCCAGCGAGATGGAGCAAACCAAAATATTATGTTCACTTGCGAATAATTCTATTGAGTGATGTATATGTATGAGGCTCGGCACTGTGCACCATCCACATATTATTATCTAACTTTCTATTTGGAACAGCCCTTGGATGTTGCTGCTGCTAGCTTTTTTATTTTGCAGATGTGGAAGCTGATGTTTGGAAAGTTTAAGTCATCGATCCCTGAATTTTAGTGTGTATCAGAGTCACCTAGAAGGCTTGTTAAAACACAAATTGCTGGAATTCCTTCCTGCCTGACTGCCTTTGAACTGGGACCTTGGCTGTTTTCTGAATTCTGACATGAACTGAAACATCAGCTCTTCCTGGGTCTCCAGCCTGCCAGCCTTCATCCTGGACCCTACGGCTCTCTGGCCTCTCTGGCAGCCAACTCAGCTTGCAGGTCTGGAGCCAGGCCTGAGGATGTGCAGTTCTGACGAGTTCCCGAGTGATGCTCATGCTGCTGGTCCAGAGACCACACTGTGGGGCGCACTGCCTTAGGCCAAGGAAACGCAAACAACCTTCCTTAATAATTCTCTCAAACCAGATCCTGCTGTCCAGATTCCCCCAAGAGACTCAACTTTCTTTAAACACACATTACATTTGCTGTGTACATGAGATGAATACGATACAGCTGTTTCTCTCAAGGTGCTCACAGGCTAGGGCTGGGAGTGGGAGACAGACTCGAATGTGCAAATGAATCATGTCACTAGAAGGTAGCGAGCATCTGTACAGAGTTCAGAGGGGGCAAAAAAGATAGTGTAATCAGGTTCACCAGAGAGCAGAGGGTGCTGAAATCTCCACGGTGGAAAGAAGACTTAGGCAGGAGAGAGAGGCAAGAGACATGGCTCGGAAAGAGGTTGCCCAACCCCTGCCTGTGTGCTCCTGCCTGTAGGATTGGCCTGGTTTGCCTGGGCTCTGGTTTCCGATTGCTCTGATTGTACTTGCTACATCTGCCCCCTGGGGTTGGGGCAGCAAGTACATCCACAGAGTGTTGGCTCTGTTTCAGCGGACTTGGTTCCCCACACCTGGTCTGTCCAGGCCCAGCCAGGAGACACTCGGGGAGAATGTGTGCTGAACCCCTACTCCACCAATTGTTCTGGGGATTGAAAGAGGCTCCACGAGCTTTACAACCAGTGAAAACTGTCGCCAGCTTCACAATTCTGGCCAACATGTCTACGCTTTGAAGTCTGGTTTCTGCCTTTTACAATTCTATTTTTAAAATGTATTAAAGATGTTTAAACGTGGCAGAGACTTCCAATAAAAGCCGGGCTGCTTGAGAATCAGGATGCTGGTCTCAATTTAAAGTGCCTGTTAAATAATAAGATACCCATGTAAAAGGGCCTCTGAAGGACTGACTGAATAGCTCTTACGGAAATCAAGCTCACTCACCCCCGCCTCTGATAGGATTTCAGAGGTTAGCATGCTCTGGGCCTGTCCTCCGTTTACGCCGTGAAAATGCCTTTTAATACAAAGTGACTGAATTTTTGTTTGACTCAGTCACTAACAAAAAACCATGAAACCAAAACAGGAAAAAGTCGCCAATAAAATACTGTGGCAAAAACTCGCAGCTAAAAATCAAGCAAGGGCTAATAGGTGGTGCCTATTATTCTGAGTACTGGCTCCCTGAAGAGGTGTCTGGGGTCACACTATACTTTCCCTGAATCACAGCTCCGAACATTATTTGGGGACCAATCTTTCTCGACAGTCTGTTTTCTCTTGAAAAGTTTATTGGATCCTTTAGGAGGCTACTAAAAAGAGAAGATACATTTTCCCGACCCAGGTCCCCCTCATCACCGCCCATTCTTAGTTGCCTCGAACTGATTCCAGCTTCAGTTCTGCCCACATTTCCTCATCCTTGCTGCTTAGGTCGCTACCTGTGTGCCCCATGTTAACTTATCCAACACTCATTGCTATACCTTTGTTCCAGTCCTTTAGACTCTAGAAAGCTGAACTTCACATTCTCAGACCCTCTTGAAGTTAGGAGTGGCCGTGTGGCCCAGTCTGGCCCATAAAATGTAAACCTCAGCTGAGCTGGCCGGGGGTTTCTGGGATCCTCTTGCTTTTCTGAACAAGCACTGACTCTTTCTCCTTCCCCTTCTCTCCTCCTCGCGGCCGCCTGTGATGTGATATGCCAGCTGGGTCTATGACCGCCACCTTGGGCTGGGAGAGAAATGCCGGGAGAATGGCAGAGGCTCTGAAATTTTGAGCTGTTGAACTAAAGTCTGCAACTGTCAACTTGTGTACTCCTTATGAAAGAAAAAATAAACCCAAATTTGTTTAAGCTATAGTTTTTTAGCTTTTTATCACTTGAAGCCATAGATACTTTCTAACCTAGCTATTACATGGGCTCAGGGTGATTAAGTTACTGGCTTGAATACATAGAGCTAGTAAATGGCAAAATCAGGATTAAATCTGATATTGGGCGAACTCTAAGTCCTGTCTCCACTGAATTTTCTTCTCTGAATCCCCATGTCTAGTTGTTACCTTAATGTTTTTTCTTTTTTCAGGAGCTACTGTCTACCGTCCACTGCAGTACGTCTGTCTTGGTGGATATGAGTAGCTGCCTTGCAATAGAGAATCCGCGAGAGTCACTGGGAAGAGCCCTGTCAATGTTACCTTCAGGCAACTGAGCCGTGACTGCCCCAAGGAAGGAGTAATAGGCTGTGTGTGTGGGTGGGGTTGGGAGGGTGGCTTAACAAAAGCAGTTGATGTATAGATCCAATGATCGCTGGAGAAATGAAGAAAATTTTCATAGCCGTGAAGAACCCTTCCAGGATGGCACTCCCAACTCCACCACATCCTCACCTTCCTTTTGAAATTCAGGGTCTTCATCTGCCACTGCTGGACTCAGTCTCAGCTGAGATCCACTGGCAGGAAAAGAAAGGAAAGCCCACCCAAGAGGTAACACCCCCTCAGGGAAGGCAGCGTGGATCAGGCCCCTAGGTTCAACAGCAACACCCAGACTGACCCACAGAAGGACTGGGCCTCATTCAGGAGTAAGAGCTGAACATGTCAGTGTGAGTGAGCTTTCATTGTCCCATGCACTGGTAAGTTCTGTACTCAAAGCTGACCCAGCAGGAGAACCTCTTCACAAACATGCATCAGTGTATGGGGGGGACTCAGTTTGCAAACCGGGTGTCCGGCAGCCTGGTCTGACTTTCCAGTTCATTCTCTGAGAAGCATCTGGAAGGAGCACTGGACCTGCTACAGGTAAGGTAGAGGTTGTCCTTAAGAAGATCCTGGATTCCTGTTATTCTGATGAACTAAGGATGAAGAAATTTTAATTTAAAGAATATAAGATATGATCAAATTTATCTCCTGAGCTGGTGAAACAGGCCATAACAGCTGCACAAGAAATAGGGTCAGTATGTAAAAATCAAGAGAAAATTTAAACGGAAATGATCACAATATGTGTTGTTAGTCATTGTTCCTGATGTAATGATCTATTTGGATTTAGAACATACTGAGTCAACTGACTCATGTTTCAAAGGCTTCTTTTATGTTGATTTTCCCCCAAAGGTGGAGAGTCCCCGGAATCCAGAATTATACCAGAGAGAGGGTGGCTTAGTGGGAAAGTTTGTATGACATTATTTTCAGTTCCATAGTATTCCGTCTGATTCTGTGTGCCAATAAATATTCATCCTGGCTAGAAGCAAAGACAGTATTAACCTCCTGGTATTGTCTGGTAGGGAACCTTCTGCCCTAATGCTAATGACTTTTGCATTATTTTATCAGGATCTGTAAACTTTTGAACATTTTGAATCACAATATTGGAGAGTCAACATCATTATATTAAAAGTATACATTACATTTGGAGCGTAATGAAAGATGAACTCAGTAAGGGGAGATTAGAGGGTTTAATTGGTGTTTGGCTTAATTGGTAATATTAAATGTGTAGGATTCTACTAACAATGCAATATTTTAAGCTGCAGTTTTACAGATCAATTCCAGACTCTTCAAAAATCCTTAGGTTTCTAAGTACAAGTAGGCGCCTTCATAAAAAACATACCTGCCAGCTTTTAGCTCATCAAAATGCCTTCAGAAGTGAGTGGGGTGTGCTCTCATGAGTTCTGAAGTTATGAAGTTCCATACCCTCTGCTAAACATATCATCTTCCTTCTTTTACTCCCCACAGCAATCACATGAAGTAGGTATTATTAGCCTCATTATATGGATGCAGAAACTAAGGCACAAAAGGACTCACAGATTTCCCCAAATCACACAGCCTATGAGAATCACAGGGTTAAATTCTGACTGCCCTTGTAAAAGTGCCTTCTTTAAGTTTTGCCTACTACCTTCCTCTACTCAGCTTCCTCCCTTCAAATACTTCTTACTTGAGATTAAGGATTCATCCATAATCAACATTTTTAAGGCTCAGTCAGAAAGAATTATTTTTCAGGCACACACGGTCTTCCTGACACTCCTAAAGATAATCTGCTGAAATTTTAATGGTTGATTTTTATCATATAATAGGAAATGTATGTATATCAATCTCTACCATCAAGCAGGTTCCTTGATTCAAGGAGTCTTACTAATTTTGAATCTCCAAGTATCTGGCTAATGACCGTACTACAAGAGAGAGACTTGATAAACGTTGAACTGGATGACTGGCATATGGTACAGGCAAAGCGGGGATCAAGCTCATTTGTTGGAAATTATCCAGGCTCTATCATAATTTTTGTCAAATGTGAGTATTTGGAACTCTCTGAAGAGAGTACATATTGCTGCTACAAAATTAATTTTACTCAACCATGATATCTTATGAGCATTAAATGATTGCATAGCACTCCGACTTTAGCAGATGCATTAGCTGTCTATTCTTGCCATAATGAATTTGTTTTATAAAAACAGAATTACAGAAATGTGGTATTTTGTGGCTGGTTTCTTTCACTTACTATGTGTCTTTCATCCATACTGTAGCATTTATCAATAATTTATTCTTTTTATGGCTAAATAATATTCTATTATATGGACATACCACACTTTGTTTATCCATTTATTAGTTGAATGTTTGAGTTGCCCCTCTTTCCCCATGGTGGTAAATAATACTTTCATGTACATTTGTGTACATGCTTGTATATGAACATATGTTGTAGTTCTCTTTGGTATATACCTAGGAATGTAATTGATGGGTGATAGGGTAACTCTACATTTAACTTCATGAGGAATTGCCAGCTGTTTTCACAGCAGCTACAACATTTCATCCCCATTAGCTATGGGAATGACGGCCAATTTCTACACATCCTTGTCAGTCCTTGTTTTTGTCTGGGTTCTTGATTATATCCATTCAAATAGATAAAAAGTGGTATCTCATTGAGGTTTTGCTTTGCATTCCTCTAATGACTAATAATGTTGATTACCTTTTCATGTGCTTATTGGCTTTGAAGCACAAAATTTTTTATTTTAATGGAGTCAAATTTGTTTTTTGTAGCTTGTGTTTTAGGTATCCTATCTAAGAAACTGCCGTCTAATCCAAAGTTATGTAGAATTATACCTTTGTTTTTCTCTAACTTTCTAGTTTTTGTTCTTTGATTTAGGTCTTTGATCCATTTTGAGCTAATTTTTATATATGGTGTGAGATAGTGGTATGATTTTATTCTTTTGCATGTGGCTATCCAGTTGTCACAGGAGTATTTGTTGAAAAGACTATTTTCCACCCATGAATGGTCTTAGATCCCTAGTAAAAAATTCAATGAACCATAAATGTATTGGCTTACTTCTTGACTCTCAATTCTAGGCTACTGATCTATATGTCTTTCTTTATGCCAGTATCTAATAGCCTTTATTAGTATAGCTTACCAGTTAAGTTTTGAAATCAGGAATTGTGATAGTTCAAGTTTGCTCATCTTTTTCAAGATTGTTTTGGCTATTCTGGATCTCCTGCATTTTCACATGAATTATAGAATCAGCTTGTCAATTTCTGCAAAAGAAAGGCAGGTAGAATGTTGATAGGGATTGCACTGAATTTGTAGATCAAATCGGGGAGTATTGCCTTGTTAGCTTTGTGAAGTTCTTTTGATCTGTAAACACAGGATTTATTTCAATTTATTTAGGTCTTCTTCAATTTCTTTCAATGACAACTTAATTTTAAGTGTACAATTTTTGACTTATTTTGTTAAATATATTCCTAAGTATTTTATTCTGTTTGATGTTATTATTAAAAAAATTTAAATTTCATTTTGTGTTGTTTAATATTGGTGCATAGAAATATAACTAACTTTTGCATAGTTATCTTGTATTCTGCAACCTTGCCAGATTTGTTTGTTAACTATTTATTTGTTAGAATTTTCTTAATACAAATCATATCCTCTGATATGATTAGAGATAAATTAGAGATGGCACTTCTTCCTCTCCAATCTGGATGTTTTTTTAATTCCTTCTCTTGCCTAATTGCCCTAACTAGAACATCCAGTGGAATGTGGAATGAAAGTGGCAGGAGTGGGTGGATATTCTTGATATTAAGGGGCAAGAATTTAATCTTTCTACTTCAAGCATGATGATAGCTATGGAGTTTTCGTAAATGTATTTTATCAAGTTGAGAAAATTTTTTTCTATTCCTATTTAAATGTTTTTTTGATCATGAAATAATGTTGGATTTTTGTCAAATGCTTTTTCTGTGTCTATTGAGATAATTATATAGTTTGTAACCTTTATTCCATTACTGTGCCATATGATGTTGGTTGACTTTCATATTTTAAACCAGTCTTACATTCCTTTAATAAATCTCTCTTGGTTGTGGTATACAATCCTCTTTATATGTTATTGAACAAGCTTACTGGTATTTACTTGAGGATTTTTTTGTCTGTATTCAAAAAGAGTATTAGTCTATAGTTTCTATTGTTTGTGATCTGTTGGCCTCATAGAACAAGCTCGGAAATATTTATTCCCTGCTATTTGTTGAAAGAGTTTATTAAGAATTATGTTAATTCTTCAGTGTTTGGTAGAATTCACCAGTGAAGCCATGTAATTCTGGGCTTCTTATTGTTTTTTTAATGGTAAACTTTTGGATTATTAATTAAATTTCCTTATTTGTTATAGGTCTGTTCATATATTTTATTTCTTTTTAAATCAGTTATGTTAATTTTTGTTTGTCTGGGAATTTGTTAACTTGATGTAGGTTACCTAATTATTTGGCATACAATTGTTCATAGTATTTCCTTATAATATTTTTATTTCTTTAAGGCTGGTAGTAATGGTTCGTCTTTCATCACTCATTTTGTTACTTTGAGACTGCTTTCTTTTTTCTTGGTCAGTTCATCCAATGGTTTGTCAATTTTATTGACCTTTTCAAAGAATCAATTTTTCTTTTCAAAGAACTAAGGTGGAAGTTTAGACCATTGATTTACGATATTTCTTCCTTTTAAATACATGTGTTTACAGTTATAAATTTCCCTAGAAGTACTGCTTTCTCTGTATACCATAATTTTTGGTATGCTTTGCTTTTAGTTACATTCATCTCAAAGTATTTTTTATTTCCATTATGATTTCTGGTTTGACTGGTCCAGTTGGTTTATGGTTTTGCATAAGTTTTCTGCTTCCTTGATGACTTTCTGTCTAGTTGTTCTATCCATTATTGAAAGTGAGGGGTTGAAGAGTCTCCAACTATTGTTATTAAATTCTTTCTCCCTTCAGTTCTGTTCATTTTTGTTTATGTATTTTGGTGCTTTGTTATGAGGTGCCTCCATGTTTATAATTATAAAATTTTCTTGATAGTTGATCTTTTTACATTAATAAATGTTCTTTATCTCTAGCAACAATGTTTGTCTTGAAGTCTATTTTATATGATATTAGTATAGCTACTTTAGCTCTGTTTGGATGACTGTATATATTTTTTGTCCTTTCATTTTGATCTATTTGTGTCTTTGAAACTAAAGTGAGTCTCTTTCAGACATTGTGTAGTTGGATCATGATGTTTTTAATTCATTTGTCCATCATATCCAAAAGGACAATATCTGCCTCTTAATTTGGGGATTTAATGCACTTATATTTAATATAATTCTTAAGAAGAGATTTGTGTTTGCCATTTTCTTATTTGTTTTCTGTATGTCTTATGTCTGTTTTCTTCTTTTATGCCTTTTTTTGTGTAAAATACATATTTTCTATCATACCATTTTTATAACCATTTTAGCTTCCTTGTTTTGTTGTTTTTTGAGAATGGGTCTCTCTGTGTTGCCTGGGTTAGAGTGTGGTGATGTCATATAGCTCAATGCAGCCTCTAGCTCCTGGACTAGAGTGATCTGCCTGCGTCAGCCTCCCAAATAGCTGGGATTATAGGTGCACACCACTGTGCCTGGGTAGTTTTATAATTTTTTTGTAGAGACAGGGCATACCTATGTTGCTCAAGTTGGTCTCAAACTGTTGGCCTCAAGTATCTTCCTGCTTTGTCCTCCCAAAGTGCTAGGATTACCAGCATGAGCCACTGTGTCTGGCCCTTTAACATTTTAATTTATAACAATCTAGTTCATATTAATACCTATTTAAGTATTATATAAAGACATTGCTTTTATGTAGTTCCATTACTCCCTCTTTTAAGCTGTTTCTATCACAAATTATATCTTCTTACATGTGCCCTTCAACATAGACTTATAATTATTGCTTTGTGACATTGTCTCTTGAATCATGTAGGGGAAAATAGGAGTTAGAAATGCAAAATACACCTTTACTTTTTTTTTTTTATATTTACCTATGCAGTTATCTTTATCAATGGTCTGTATTTCTTTATGTTGAGCTGAGTTACCCTCTAGTGTCCTTTCATTTCTGCTTAAAGAATTCCCATTAATTTTTCTAGTAAGGAATGTCTGTTAGCAACTAACTAACTCTCAGTTAGTTGTTTGTTTATAGCAATAAATTGAGTTATTTGTTTTTATGGAAGCTCTTTGTTGAGGTTAGATTATTTCATTTATCTTTTCCTCTTATAGTCTCCAGTATTTTAAAAAAATTTTTACTTGATGTGAAATTCTTAACTGACAGCTTTTCATCCTTTGGTATTGCATATATCATCCCACTGCCTCCTGGATTCTGTGGTTTCTGAGGAGAACTCAGTTGTTAATCACACTGATGATCCCTTGCACACAATGAATCTCTTCTCTCTTGCTGCTTTCAAGACCATGTCTTTGTTTTTGCCTTTCAACAATTTTATTATGTGTCTAGATGTGAATCTCTTTGAGTTTATCTTATCTGGAATTCATTGAGCTTCTTAGATTTGCTGTTTAATGTTTTTCATCAAATGAAAGAAGTTTTTGCCATATATATATATATACACACACACATATACATACATATTCCTTTCTCGTCATCTTCATCTTCTTCTGGAACTCTCATTATGTATATGTTTCTGGGCTTGGTGATACCTTATGCTCTCAATCAAAGCTATGTTCATTTTTCTTAATTTACTTTTCTATTCTTCAGGCTGAATAATTTCTAATGACTTAAATTAAAATTTACTCCTTCCTTCTTCTGTTTGCTCAAATCTGTTCTTGGACCCATTCATTTCGAACCTCAGAATTTTTGCTTGTTTCTTTTTATAATTTCTATCTCTTTATTAATATTCTGTATTTGGCGAGACATTGTTCTCATGTTTTCTTTTAATTATTCAACCATGGTTTCCTCTTTTTCTTTAAATAAATTTAAATATTTTTAAATTAATATATTTAATATATAGGCTATTTAAATATAAATAAATTTAAAATACATAGCTTACTGTATCCTTTCGCTCCTGAGTTTGAGCAATCCTCCCGCCTTAGCCTCCTGAATAGCTGGGACTTCAGGTGCATTCCATCACACTTAGCTAATTATTTTGTTATCATTGTTATTTTTGTAAAGACAGGGTTTGACTATGTTCCCAAACCTGTTTTCAAACTCCTGTTCTTTTTTTTTTTTCCTTTCAGTCTTCAAGAATGTAAATTTGTATAAAGAGAGTTTAATTCTCATTGGTGCCTAATCAAACCGAAGTTCTTGCCTGTCCACATTACACTTGATAATGAATTCCGTGTATAGAATTACAAATGCCCCATATATTTAAAAAATACCTTTTTCATCTCATGACAGATTAGTAAAAATTTTCCATCATGTATTAATTATTGCTACAGTTTGGATGTTTGGCTCCTTCAAACCTCATGTTGAACTTTGATACCCAACGTTGGAGGCGGACCTCATGGGAAGCATTTTGAGTCATGGTGGCTGATCTCTCATGAATAGATTACTGGTCTCCCAGGTAGGGGAAGTAATTGAGTTCTCACTCTTATTAGTTGGTTGTTATAAAAAACCTGGCACATCTCACCCTTGCTCTCTCTTGCTTCCCGTCTTGTCAAAAGCTACACACACCAGCTCCCCTTCATGTTCCACCATGAACGGAAGCAGTCTGAGGCCCTCACCAGAAGCAGAAGTTGGTGCCAGGCTTCTTGTACAGCCCGCAGAACTGTGAGCCGATCTGATCATTTTTCTTTATAAATGACTGAACCTCACGTATTCCTTTATAGTAACACTAAACAGAGTAAGTCAGTTAGCTATTGCTGGGTTACAAATTGCTCCTAAATTTAGCAGTGTGGAACAACAGACATTTATGATCTCCTGCTTTCTCAGGTCAGGAGCAGGTCCTCTCTTGCAAGGCTATAGTCTAAACTCCTGTTCTTGAGAGATCCTCCTGCCTTAGCCTCCCAAAATGCTAGGATTGTGGGTCTGAGCCATTGTGCTTGGCTGATTTTTTTTTTCTTTCATTACATTATTATTTCCTTAGTTCCTTTCAGGATCCTAAACATACTGCTTTTGAAATTCATCTTCAGATTTCTCTACATTTATCTGGAATAAATCCCTTGTGTGTTTCATTCTTTTGATTTCAATGTTCTGTTTCTTAACTGGCTTACTGAAATTTCAGTGTCATGTTTTGTTACTGAACTTCTTACATTTTAAAATTTTGTCTTGGAGGCTCAAGTTGAGTAAGTCTTTTCATTTCTTTCACTTTTGCCTCTATCTTCTCTTCTCTCTGGTGCTCACTCATTTGTATTCTTTCTGTCACCTCCTTCTGGTTCTCTAGATCTTGAGGTCCAGAACCAGATCTTTATCGTAGACTCAGTGTTTCTCTCCCACAGTTTTATGTCTCTTCAGTCCCAACCAGTCACAGAGACTGGTTCTGGCCTCTCTGGGATATAAACTACTTGCCTCCTCTTCTGGAGTGTGTGCCCAGAAAACTTGTGCTTTCATCTTTGCTGACTGCATTGTGTTTTTGTTTGGTTTTGTTCTTCAGATATTTTTCTTGATTCGGAGTATAATACTTTGTACATTTTCCATTTTTTAATGTTTTATCTCTTATTTCTATGTTTGGTATATTGGAAGGAGACGAAGGGGCAAAAGAAGATCTTATGATATCATACAGCTTTTCAAGTTTATCTCTCATAGCAGCGATTTAATATTCTGCAGGTTGTTTTATTTTACTGTCCCTCTCAAAAGATGTTAATTTTGCCATTACTCTTTTAATTTTATTCTAATATATTCTTATTTTATCATCCCATTTTTGGTCTTAAGATATTCCTAGTCTCTGTTTTATAGATTTATTTCTTCTTCTTCTTCCTCTTCCCTTCCACTTCCTGTTTATTTTTATTTTCCTTTTAATCCCCACTGTTCTTCTTCCTTTTAAAAAAATTTGAAATATTATATTTCCCTATTTGCCTCTTTTAATGATAAGTATCATTGGTTTTCAGCTGTGTAGAACTGCCACTGCCATGTCCTCAACTTTGTTTTTCCTTCTCTTGCCATTTCAGGAGCCACAGCTTTGAGGCTATGATTATCACATGCTAAAAATAACAATTACTCTTCCTAGTATTTGGGAAGCATATTAGACTTTAGTGGTTTTTGGTATTGTCATAGATAATCTTAGAGAAAAATTGGGAGAGGCCAGATCAAACCTGAGGTCATTTAAATTGGAAGTCAAATAGACAAATCCAAATTTCTAAGAGCATCTTCTACTTTCTTAGAGGTGATGCTGGAGTTCTGTTTTGATTTCAAATTTCAAAATTTCTTATTGTCTATGCACATTGAAACTTCAACTCTCCTTAGATATAGGACTCCCAAGGAAGTTCTATGTGGAAAAACCTCTAGAAATTATCACTTTGAGAAGAATTTTAGAAGAATACATGTGGAAATCTACAAACAGAGTTCAACATTTTTTCATGCATTTTAAAATTATGAACTCCACCAGTGGGGGTGTTTAAAATCTTTCATTGGAAAATGTGAATATCAGAATGAATGCCAGACATGGTGCTGGAACTGGGACCCACTATTCAGACATTCATTTTTCACTTGCTAGATCATGGAGAGCTTCAAAGAGTTACCAGAGGGAGGCCAATGAGGAAGATGGGAGGAGGGAGATGGGGATCCACTTGGGGCTCAGAGCTGGGGCTCTTTGCCAAGATAGAAGTATGTGAATATGTTAATAGTTGACATGCTGGTGTTGAACATCAGCCCCCAGCCCTGGATTCTACTCACTGTGTGGACACGGACTTTGCTCACTGTGATATTTGCAGTACTTACCTAAGTATTTGTCTTAATATAAGTACCAAATATGTGTGAGATAAATGAATAAATGGATAATAAATAAATATTAGCATAAGGATATGCCTACCCAAATGGGAATGCATAGTGACAGTGGGAGATATTTTTCTATGGATAAAACAGGATTATGATACTTGTTCTTTTTCTATTTTGAAAGAATGACGAAAGGCAATTAGGAGAAACAATTCCTTTTACTGTTGTAAGGAGAAAAAAAGCCTACTGAATAAATTCTTGGGGGTGGTATTGACACAGGCCTGGCACCCCAAAGGAGCCAATACAGTCAAGAACAGCAGTGATGAAAATTATGGTCAGATGATTGCCATCGCTAACTTACTTTTCAGCCAGAGTTGATAAGCACAGTGGTAGTGTGAAAATTACCACTCATTTTTGTTTGGAAAATATTTTCAGTACCTGTTGATGAACTGAAGAGTGAACAAAGACAGGCAAATGTTCCCATCAGGTAGTTTACACCCAGTCCTCCAGAACTGCTTACCAGTCCCCCTCACTCCCATGAAAATACAGTTAATATGCAACTTTGGGAAGCCCCCCAGGATCCTAGTGAACACTCCGTCAAGGAAATTCCTTGAGTGGTCGCATGCTGGGCTTGGAGAACTGGCTTCTGTGTGTTCCTTCTTGCCTTCCCCATCCGCCTGCAGCCTTTCCAGCCTGTGTGGGCAATCATCATCCTTCATTGTCCAGTACCATCATTACAATATTGTTATCATCTGAGCTGGAGTCTGACACTTTCTCTAAGACCTTTCAAATAACCCCTTTACTAGGCTTCAGTACCAAACCATTCAGGGCAAATCTCTGCTTTGTGCTTGTCAGCCTTAATAGACTGGATGTCACTTGAGCCTGTAAAAAGTGCCTGTTCCTCAGCTGTCAGTCAGTCCTGGTGGTGTCAGGCGAGAGCGTGGCTGGAGCTGGCTGGATTAGAGGGTAGTTACCATAGCTGTCAGATTACTGACAGCCTGACACCCACACTCCCGACTTCCTCTTACTGCGTTTGGTTTCTATTGAGCTCTCTGGACCTTTCTTAAGGTGGATCTCTCTGTTGGAAACAGATTATAATTTGGCTAGCATCTTCAGAAGTTGGGCTCTTTTCTTTCCTTTTCTGGTTTTTAGAAAGCCCTGTACTTTGAGCAGCTTTTCCATTTCAGTGAATATTTTAACCCCATTTCAGCAAAGAGTGCCACCTCCCTACACTTTCCATGTTTATAGAAACCTGTGTGTATTTCAGTTTCATCATCCTAATTACTCCAGGATATAGAACTCCTTACCTCTTCCTCATTTGTAGAATTTTCATCCTTCTCTTCTGTTCTTTGTTCTGACCCTCACTGGGGAGTGTGGATATATTGCTGACTTATATTGAATGTTTGTATGTGTATATATACATGTATACACACACATTAGGTCGATATATATGTACATATATATCTAACTAATGAAAGGCAGTCAGCTAAGGGCCAAGGCAGGAAGCACAAGTTGGCAAGTCTCCAAACTGTGCCTTAGTTAACATTCACCTTCAATACAGCCAATTAGTGAATGAAGTTTACCCCTCTCTCTTCTCTTTCCAGTTTTTATTCATTCCTTTTCTTTCTGCCTCCTTTGCTTTTTTCCTCCTTTTTTTCCTTTTCACAATTTTTAAAGGTTTACTATCTTGTAGTCCCCAGGCTGGACAGCAGGCAAACTAAAACAAATGTGACTACACCCTATACACAAGTTCACGACTGCCCGCTCACATTCCTCAGGTATGTTTGAATTTCACAGGCTTTTATTTCTGACCAGGGAGCTGAGCTTAATTAACACTTTCATTTACTTAGCCAATAATCAAGGCTGATTTGCTTTTATTAAACCAGGCTTTGGGACCAGAAATGCAACTTCTGCACAATCTTAAATTTGCTTACTGTTCTAACCTGCCACAGAATTAAACTTAAGTCTGCATTCTGAGCACAGCTCTCAGCACTCACAGGAACATGCATGCTTAGTGCTATAATGGGGAGAAAGTTCTAGGCTTCAGAAAACCTGCTTGTACCATGGGAAAGTCACCGCATCTTCCTGAACCTTAGTTATCTTTTCTCTACATTGTGGATAATGATACATGTACTTATCTGCCAAAACTTAGAGGTTTGGTCTTTCATCCCTATGTACAAAGTCTGACAATGAAGTTCCCCAACGCATCCTAGAAAATGTGGTGCACACCTCATTGCTGAACATCACCATGGTCACCTTTGAATGACTGCCCTCGGGAAGCTATGCACTGATGCCAGCACCTGGGTCACCCTTCAAAGCAATTTTGTAACTCTTTTTTCTAAAGTGAATATCAGAGCTATCATTCCACAGCACACAAAAACATACAACAACACTAATGAATACCACTCAGCAACACACTGCCACACATTGACATGAACCCAACTGGGAGACACTGATATACCAAGGTAATAAAACCTTACTGAGTTCTTTGTGCGGGGCTGCCAACGCAAGTGCACACTGACAAGTTCACAAACTTAATTGTCAGGCCCTATAAGATGATGGCTCTGATGGTCATTCCAGAAAAAGAGTTCCAAAATTGCTTTGAAGAGTGGATTAGGCACTGGCATCCGTGCACAGCTTCCAAGGGCAATTGAAAGTGACCATAGTGATATTCAGCAATGAGGTATGTAGCACTTTTTCTAGGAAGAGTTCATGAACTTCACTGTGAGACCTCGTGTTTAAGAAAGCACTTTCCAAAGTATAAACTGGGTATCACACATGCAAATTGTGATAATAATAAATACTACTTGGTGTGGTTATATATAGGGCTGAAATTCACACTAGATTATTTCGACTCTATTACTCATTCTTATTTCCTTGGCCCCATATACTTTGCTTTTATTTTTCTCACATAGAAACTTAAAGCTGAAAAAAAGGTGCTCTCCAATAAAAATAACAGATTACCTATTGATTAAACTTATGAACTCACACTCAAATCAGGAGCCTTTAGTGGTCTTCCTGGTCCTTACAATGCTTTTTAAAATGTTGTGGCTCTTGAGGACCATTGTTTTTCAATGAGCCCAGCAAATGGTTCAAATTAAAATGAGTTATTATCTACCTCAATTGCTTGGTAATTTTGTATTCCTAATAATTCTGGAAACTTGACAGAATAAAGTTTAAACCAGAGGCTGAAAAATGTAGTAAACATATTAGAAAAGGTGGGGGGTGGAAGAGGAGGTACAAGAACTTTATGTTTTCAGTGCCAAAGCCAAAGACATATTTTTTTCCAGCACTTCCTCCACATTCCAAAAAAATTTTTTTAAATGAAAAGACCCTTATATTTCACCCAATTAAATGTTGGAAAACAGCCTTTCAATGTTATTTACAAGCATTCAGAAGTTTTAAATTCAACCAAGTCCTCCACATTCTCGCTTTGCTCTAACACACATTCTTTATACCGTGTGCTGTTGAGGTTGTCTACTCAGTACCACAATAACCATAGGCTCAGTTATCCACCGAAGTTGGTGGAAAGCACCAAATCTAACAAAACGATAAGTGGCTTGTGAACGTGCTTATTTGCAAGTGTTCTAGCCACATCATCGCTCAACTTCTTGGGCAAAGATTCCATTCTACATCAGCGATTTAAATGCCTTTCAAATCTGATTCCTTCCTGAGCCCGACTTATGCACGCAGGCCTACATTTTGCAAGGGGGTTGTCATAGGGAAGATTCATCTGTGGCCATGGGGCTGAGAAAGATGGATGAATAGAACCGCCAGGATAGCTTGGCATCATAATTAGCTGACGTAAGAGATTGGCCAGATTTTAGCGAACACCACCCTCTTATTTTACTTGTCTAACCATAGAGTAGTAAGGGTATTCTTCATGCCTCCTTTTCATGTGCCACTTTGGCCTAAATTCTAATGTGTAAAACCTCTAAGACATATGGACAATGCCCGCAGTATAAGCCTACTGTTTTCTACTACAGGCTTTGAAATAAGGCAGGTCTTCCTGCGATCATCTGCTAACTGTATGACTACTAGTTATGTGATCTTGAGCTTCGGTTTCCTCATCTGTAAGACAGATAAAAATGTAAAAAGATTTATATTGATTAAATGGGATCACTTATATAAATATGGCACAGTGCCTAGTACAAAGTAAGTGCCTAATAAATAGTGATGATTATTACTACTATTATTATTACTGCTATTTGCAGTCTTGTCCTGACTTAGGCTCTCAGTTCTCTAAGATTTTGTGAAAAGCAAAAGAAACCTCTAAGATGTTAGTCTTCTTCCTGCCCGACCCTATGCAGGTGGTACAATCCTATTCATTCATGCAGTCATCAGTGCATTCATTTACTCATCCATTTACTAAACATAGAAGAACCTCTGTAATTTGACCACCCATAGGACCATAGCAAACTGGCGAACATATAGAGGTGGATAACATTAGGAACTAGGCCTGCTATACTGATAAGTTCATTTTCTATGAAAATGAGGGCAACTTAAGGAGGTGGTCAATATAGAGAGATGCTCACTCATGGAGGTTCTGCATTTAGGGCTCTACTGTGTGCTAGACACTAGGTTAGCTGAAGAGTTTAAAAGATGAACATCACTTGACCTCTGGAGGTTCCTAGTCAAATGAAGTAGAAAGATGTTAACATTCACAAAGATGCAATTAGAGCTACAACAGAAATATGAAAATCTGACACACGGAGTGCTTAGGAAGTAGCATGTTCTTCGGCTAGAAATGTCAGGAAAGGCTTCCTAGAAAAAGAAGACCTTTGTGCTGAGTCTGGGAATTAGGGCCTTTATGCACATGCCAAGATTTCTGCATGACTGGTGTAGGGGCAGTGGGGAGACTGCAGCCCACGGCAACCGTGGAGGGAGAGGCTTGGGTCCAGTTGGGACCCAGGCTTTCCTCAAAAGCTAGGGATGCATTAAAGGTTTTGAGCAAGGGGGTGGTGCCATCCTGTGGCGCAGGCCCCATATACCAGAGGTGATGGGTTCAAACCCAGTCCCGGCCAAAAACTGCAAAAAAAAGAAAAAAAAAGTTTTGAGCAAGGGAACAACAGGATTAGCTTTGTATTCTAGAAAGATCACTCTGATTGCAGGATAATAGATATTTTTACACCAAGGATTAGCCCTGCAGAGAAATAACGAAAGTCATCAGAGCATCCGGGACAGTCAAGAAGGAGGGAATCCATCCAGAGATGTGAAGAGCACAGCCAGGCTTCCTGAGAGCTGAAATTTGGGATCTAAGGAAAGCGGGGGTCCGGGGTAGTTCTGGGATTCCGACTCAGGTGGGGCAGTGTGGCGTCTTCACTGAGCGGGTCTAGAGGGAGAACCTATGGGTGCACAGGATGGCTGAGTTTACAGTTGGGGGAAATTAAATAGATGTTTCTGGGACATTTCATGAAAATGTTTACTCTATATGCAGTACTTAGACGAGAACTCTGGACGAAGAGTTGGGTGCCTCCAGAGTGGGCGTGGTGGTGAAGCCAGAGCTGTGGCTGAGGAGATGACTGCTGAGAAGGACCCCAGGTAAGGACGAGGGCTGGAACCCTCTGAGCCTCCACGGTCGGGGACAACACAAGGAAGAAGAGCATGAGCTGAGCCCCAGAAGGAGCAGCCATGGAGCCAAGAGGGAGCCGGAGAAGCCACCAGGTGGGTGACTGGAAATGGGGGAGGGCAGCAGCTTCCCTGCATGGAGGATCGCCAGCAGCCCCAGGGAGGGGGGTTCAGCTGTGCCTGGGGGATAACAGGATGTTAGGCAGAGAGTCAGAGAGAAAGGAGGGTATTTCTAAGATTATGGGGTAGAGTAAGAAGGGCTGGCTGAGAGGGAGAGGTGCAGGATTATGGGGTTATCAGATTCCCACTTTCGGGCTCAAGTCACACCTCTTTGCATGCTGCTTTATTTTCCTTCCCGCATCCTTGATTGTGACTTGTAAATCTTTAAGCCTGTTCCTTTAGCCCTCTCAGATAGATACCCGGTTCAAAAATATGTAATGAGTTGAAAGAATTAGCATGTGTCATTTCCAAGAATCCCAGGTGGCTCAAAAAAGTCCGAGTAGCTCCCGGCTCCTTGTTGTTGTTCCGTAACCTCTCCTTTCACACTGATTGCATCGCTGCCTCCTGGAAAACCCGACAGGTATGGTACCCCCCTCGCCTAACCCTGCCTTCTTCCTCTCAGCAGGCAGGAGTGACGAGCTGCCTGGAACCGTCAGCGGAGGCACCCAGAGACCTGGTGTCCCTGCACAGCTTCTAGCCCTTCCTTCCCTACACCGCACCAGCGCCTGCCTGGGCTGAGCAGCAAGAGAGAGACATCTGTGGTATCTGATGACAATCATCTCTGATTAGAGTGTCACTACGTAGCACCAGCGAGCCGGGGCCACAGCTAATTAGCTATGTGAGGCCAGCTCTCTGTTTACTGGAACCGTGCTAACAAGTTGCAGCTTTTTCAGCGTAGGCGAGTTGTTGCGCCAATGCCAGGCAGGAACCCTTCACTCCAGCAGTTCAGGGACAGAACTGCCACTTCCTCACTACCCTAAAACCATGAAACATCCCTGTCTTTGTTCTGAGAGCCACATTTAGTGTATGTCCCCACCTTCTGTAAGCTGTCATTTCTAAAGCTAGTAGTGGAATAAGTTGCTTGATAGGATCCTATATTATTTTAAGTGGGCTTGCATTTTTAAATGAATATTTCCTGCTTTTACTTTTGAGCAGTTCTTTGGCTGTGTCAGGCAATCAGCTAAGTCTGAGAAATGGCTTCTCATTTGAGTGAAAAGGGGGAAAGAAGACAATGGATGAAAAGACTGAAAATTTAATGGGAATTAAGGGGACAAGCTGTGTCTTATCCCATTAGTGTTTGATAGATTAGATCCATTGTTTATGAACATAATGTATTTAAGGATATACTTTTCTTCCAAGTTTTGCTATAGAACCAGCACAGTTGAAATCATTTTCAAAATATTTTTCTAAGCTTTCGTCAACATAAGGTAAAATTTCTATTTAAGTTTTCTTTCACCCATTATAAGGGTTTCTCTGATAACTTGAAGAAACAATATACTCTTTTGCAACTCCCATTTCCTTTAGAAACAAATCTAACTTACAGCAAATGAATCAGGAACAGTTGGGAAGGTGTTAATGCTGATATATCCCTTATCATCATTATTATTATTGTCTGAGCATGACTTTCAAAATATTTTTATATCTTGGCAAGTAAGAAAACTTGGGAGGATTTTGCAAAGTTAATAAAATTGAACAATATCATCCTTTGAATTACTTCTGCCAGAAGCCTAAACCTCCACAAATGGACCCATTCTTTTCATATGACAAATATATCACTTACTCTTAACAATCCCTAACTTTAGGTCATAGTAAGACTTAGGTTTTGCTGAAATCCTATTCTCCTTCTCTTAGAGAAAACCAGTTTGTTCAGAGACTTTTGGAAAACTGGCAATACGAATAATTCTAAAAGCCTGACATTGTAGTTGGGTGACTTTTCTTACACTTCAACTTGATGAATAATACTATTCATTTTCCAATGAGATCTATGGATTACACATCGTGAGATTATGTGCAGTGTTCCTGCCACCCCTATACAAAATGCAATCTATTGGGGATATAAATATTTTTAATAAAGTCTATTATGGATGTGGTATTTAATTTTGGTGCTGTTTAAAATTCATTTATTTATATTTACCATCAAAAGCACACTTCAGGGTGGATTTCAATAAAGCTGCATATTTAAAAATTCCAAAATGTCTTAAGCACCATCATTCATTTTGTTTACTTTCATAATTTAAAACAAGCAGGCTTTTTTTTTTTCTTTTTTGGTAATGAAAGTGTCGGGTTCTTTTTCCCCTTAACTTTAAACAAAATGCTCTCTCCAGGTGGAAAGTTGATTACCAATCTTTGGTCTGGAGGTAAATTTTACAACTGTTTTAAACCTATGAAAGTGGGTCTTATATTAGAAGTGCTGACGCAGCCTTATCCACTCTGTATTGGCATGAACTCTACCGCTGTAATAAGCAGTTATTATGTATGTGTAAAAATAATGAGAGGCCGTGTCTGAAGAGAGTTAATGTAAAAATGCTAAGCAATTATAGTTGGTTATACAGTATAGGTTAATATTCCTTCATCTAGCTGTACTTTTTCTTCCTTTGTCCTCCAGAACTCCTAATGAAAATTTTGAGACCTGCCTGTAATGATAAGCAACCATTCACACGTCCTTTGTGTCAAGGCTGTTGCATTAATGCTTCCCTTCATATAACATTTTGCATAGCCTAAAGCATCTATTAAAATCCTTTGTAAAATTCATGAAACAAAAGTGGTGGGTTGAGTCTAAGGGGAGAGAAAGTAAGCTGCTTATTAGCAAAAAGTCAAAAACACAGGGCCAATTACAGATCTGAACAAGAAGGGCTAAGGAACAGCGTGGGGAGTAATTCTTTCTTCAGCCCAATGGGCTCAAGCGAGGGGCAGGTTAGATGAAAATATAGCAACAGTCTGAGCAGTAATTAAACGGAAATGTTTGGAGTTAGAAACAGCTCTATAACAACGGAAGGAAACGCTCAACTCAAACAATTGTCTGGCCTCACAGAGATGGTAAATTGGAAGGATTTAGGGGTCGCTCCCTAAAGGAGAGACTGGGGGTAGTGAAGGGGAGCAGGGGCTCAGGAGATATGTAAAGAATCTGCTTGGTATTTCAAATGTTATAAATTAGACAGAGGGAGAGAGCGTGCACATACCTTTCTACTGAACCAGCAACATAAAACTGAATAAACCACAATAAGATTGCCCTTTTTCTGTTATAAACTTGGCATTAAGCTTGTCATGTTCAATGACAGCCTACTAGGCCTCATGCTTTACCCTTTGGAATTTGAAAGATTGGCAGGTGTCATGATTTTCTTAACATAAAAGACCTTGCAGATAATGTTCACCATGCACATTTATACTTCCATAACTCCACTTGCCTCATCTCAGTATCATCAGGTGAGATTTCCACACAGGCGGTTGGTGCTGGGGCTGCCCAGACAGGTAACTGGCCTGAGGATAGTGTTTACTGCCAAAGGAGCTTGCGGTAGAGGCTGTACTTTTATGATTCTCCTTAGCAGTCTAAACATGCCCCACATTTACAATAATGAGCTGCTTTGTAGAGAGCGGCTCTCTGAGAGCATTGTTACTTTTCTTTGAAATGTTGAATGCAACCAGAATGGCTTTCCTTGACTTAAGGCTGGAAACAGGGTTCCATTTAAATGATAATCCCCCCTCTTTGCAACTGCCCACCCCCACTAGGTCCTTCCAGTAACTCCAAGAGGAAAAAAAAAGAACATTGAGAGAAACACAAACTCCTATTGAAAGCTGAGAGTTCCGTTTCAACTGGCATCACCTAAGGGCACCTGTTTGCTACTACCCAGTGCCACTTGAAAATAAATAAATGAGTCTTTTCAGAGCAATCAGCGGTCAGACTAAGAATCTGATATTTTTTTCCCCAACCCAAAGAGAAGGATTGAGCAGTTGGCTACCTACTAACTGTTTAACAAGAGAGTTTCACATGAAGTTTCAATAAAGCTGACCTCACACATCTTTATCTTTTTATTAGAGAAAAAAATTAAATTTACAAAAGGAAACAGAATAATATAGCCCCACCTATTCTCATCATCCAGCTTCAACAAATATCTCGTGCTCATGGCCTTTCTGGCTTCATCTATGCCTCTGCTCCCCCCCAACTCCCTGTACTGTGTTGAAGTAAACCCTAGGCATCATTTAATTTATCATACTTGTAAACATTTCAGTAAGTATGTCTAAAAGATAAGAATCTTTTAGCATTTTTAACAACAGGTCAAGGAAATACTTTGAACCTCAGATCTTTTAACATTTTTGTGAACTTTTTTCCACCATGAACTGCATTTCTCAAAATAATACCACTATACTACATGTTGGACATATAAAGAAAAATCCAAGGGCACCACTAGTCTCTAGTTTGTTTCAGGAGAGTGTTTTTCTCACTTGTTTCTGAGATTTTGGTAACTGAACTTTTCTTCAGGGAGCCATTATGGTATTGTTCGCAAATGGTCATGTTTGGCATTCATATAGATTGTAGCATCAATATAGCTATCTTCTTAGAAACTGGTTCTGTGGAGCTGGGCTCTAAAGGGTGAATCGGACAATTAAGTGCTAAGTTCTGCATTAGGTCCAAGAAGACAGTCAAGGAATCAAGAACAGAAAATTAATCTCCCTTCTCACTAAATCTAAATTGTGTTAGACATCTTCCTGGGTTTATGCTGTTTGCCTTCTTTATTGGCAAATGTTCCTAATCCTTATACCATTTTTTCCCTTAACTGCCCAGAAGATAAATTTGCTACCGTGTAAACTCCCCAATAACTGGTGGAAAGGACTACCTAAGTCTTACAAAGAGAAATATCTCTCTATGCATAAATTGTAGACATATAAAAAGAAGTCGTTATATTTTTAAAAACATCTACATCGAAAAAAATTGCAGAAAAAAATTTGCTCCTTTAGTTTCTTACAGAAACTACAGAATTCAAATTTTTTGAATTACAGAAAAAAAATTGCTCCTTTAGTTTCTTATTCTCCAGAATTAGCCAAAAATTGCAATAATTTTAAAGTAGCAACATTTCTCTCTGATCTCTTTAGAAAACCAAAGGGGTAGACTTGATTATTTGCCTAGACAAGTTGATTTAATTTTTTTCGGGAGTGGGAGATATTGATTCTTTAAAACATTTTTTATTGTTATGTACAAAATAATCCATAACATAAATTTGAGTTATGAAGCATAATATTAAAATGAGTGGTGTGAATTTCCACTGAATATAAAACTACACCATCGCCAAAACTGACACCTCCAATGAACTCCCACCTTCTGATGTAACTTCTATCCTAAACTTCTATTTATACCATTTCATAGACTTATATAAATGATGTTGCCATATGTGTGTATATTACTACAATTGTTTTGCTTGGGGGATTAATAATGTTACTGAATTGTATGTGGTCTTTTGAAACTTGCATTTCTTCCACATCATATTTCTAAAATTCATTCATAATGTGCATGCCTATGATTTGAGGTATCACTCATTTTCCCTACTGCATAGTACTCCATTGTGTGAATATAACGCAATTATTTCTCCATTACCCTGGTACTGCGAGATTTCTAGTGTGTTTGTTTGCTTGCCAGTATTACAGATGATAGTGTTGTGAACATGCCTGGTTTTTATAGAATGCTCATTTATAGAAGAATTTCTCTAACACTGATTTTTTTTCTCCTAAAATCTCATCAATGGTCCTGGGGAATATATTGCTATTATTTCTATTATTTTCTGTTATTAAAGCCCTATTGAGTTCCACTAATTAAACTAATTTCAAGTGAAAAAATGATAGCTATCATTTTCACGACAATAGGACCAGGGATCTTGACTTAATAGTGAGAAGGTTTTGCAAGTACAAAGCCCTTGAACTAGGAGTGAACCAAGGTAACATGGGCCAAAAGTTTCTGAACTGAAGGGCCCAAAGAACTGCTCAAAGCAACTGTGCTGGTGGTGGCTTAATCCATTTGCTGAAAGAGGTTGAGTTAATAGAAAGAGAACATAAAAGGAAACAGACTCATTTCAAGCCATATGATTGTGGGAACTTTTGTTTTTTTTCAAGGAAGCATCATAAACAAAACAAAACAAAGTGGAAAAAAACCCACATGGCTTCTATCTCTGGAATATTAAATGAAAATGCATGTTTGGCAAAATACCTCAGAATTTTCTAAACTATTATCTCCCTATAGTTTCACTAACATGTTAACCTACTTGGAGCAATTAGTGCTTCATTAGTAAGGCTAACTAACTGTTGCCGGGCCCTGTAATGATTTGCCAGGCTTTCTAGATACAAGTGCATAATCAATGTTTTCCAATTACTTCTATAGTGCAACCACTATTTCAAATAAACTAGATAATAATACAAACCCATTACTGGAGCTGAAGTAGCAGAGGCATTTAATTGCAAGGCAGTTCTTCTCAGCTTTTAAAATTTTTCACACTAATGAAGTGTCATACAAAAAAGTTGTATTGATTTTTCCACCACATGGCTTCAACCACAAATATGTAATTATCCCTTTTATATCTAGCTGGGGGATTAAAATAATCTATAGTATATAGCCTTTACTTATCCCTGATGGGTTTAGTAGTACTTTTACCCTTTTCAAAATATGCAGCCTTTTGATGAATGAACTTTATACAAAAATGTTGCTTTCTCTGTTTCAAATCTTTGCTTTTTCTAGTCAGTTTGTGTGCAAGCATTGAATTCTGAAATCTCGAGCTTCCAAAACCTCTTAAAGAACACATTCTAGTATAATTTAATTTACGGAGAGCATCATAGATATTTTTCTCTACTAAAGAAATCAACATGGGTGCACAGCATTGCACATTATCAGCATTTACATTTGCATTTCGCTGTAGTTACATTTTCATTCACATTTTATTAGCCATGCTATATTTTTATACAAATAAAGTGGTCCAAACATTAATTGGAGCCAATTCTTCCCCAGGTTTTTAGGGAAAAAAAGTAAGAATAATCGACTGACATTAATTTCTTATTTTCTCATCACAGTTTGGTCAATAAAAGAGGAGGGCAGTATTTTCTTTATGAAAAGAGAAAATCATTATAAGTATAAAATAAATTTTGCAGAGATCAGGGATTAATGCTGGAAGCATAATGCATGTTAAAAATTAGCCTGTTTTCCTTGATGTTTTTACACATAAATTGGTCCCTTTCAGCATTTTCTTGAACATCCTTGGGTTACATTTTAACATTATTCAATTATAACCAACGTAAAAGCAAATTCAAAAGGGTAAAAAAGCACAACAGAGATATCTGCAAGACCTTGTTCGTAACATACATATGTCAAAATTCTCTCTCTCTCTACAGTTTCAGTAATACGTTTAACCTACTTACCTCCCTGAGTTTTCCCAGATGCAAAGATTTTCATGATTCCTTGCCTTTCTGTGTTTGTGGTTTAGGGAAACATGCACAGTCAAATTATACACAGTATTCCAGAGCCTAAAAATTCTGTCAAGGTGACTTTGGATATTAAAAAATGTTATAAGTCAACACTGGAAAATCTTGAAGCAAAAATACAGTGGTGTGGAAATATGAACTTATGTTTTTGGTGATGTCTTAAACCCAGGTATTTCATATGCACTTTAAAAATTATCCAAGCAGAGCATTTATGGACAAAGAATGGACTAAAAAGGATTGCTTCATACCATGAAAAGCAAGCTAAAAGTATAAATACCCAAAGTTACCCTGTTTATATAGCTCTCAATATCATTTATAGTATCTGCAGTCTGTTTTCAAAAAACTTGCAAAAATCCTTTTTTAACTATCAATTTTATGTATTGTAAGAAAAGTAACACATGGACAAATGCATCTTTAAAATAAATAAAATTACGAATTTAAAGGCCAGTTATGTGCACTATTTGGATCTAACATCCTTGGAAAATATCCTTCCTGCTAGAGGTGATAACTGCAGATGAAGGGTAAAGGTAAATGAGAAAACGGATAAAGTAGGGCAGCAGTGATACGAAGAAAAGCTACAGTTTATTTTTAAATTAATTCACACACAAAATGTTTTATTATTGATTTCTTCTAAAAAAATGCCCTTGAGATTTATTCCACATGATTCTTCCTATATGGAGGATTAGTTTCCCTGGCCTTCTGTAGTTTGCATTTCTTATATTTTAAAACATTGATCTAATTGTCTTCAGGGATCCAGGGAAGCAGTGGTCATGTCCATGCTGGCACTCGTTGGGAGATGAAATATTCCTTCTCATGGAATATACAGTGTTTGTTTCAACTCTTATTTCCTCACACTACAAACAGGATATGTGCAGCCTTATGTGGTGGCAAAATAGAAGTAAGAAATATGACTGTATCAAAAACAGATTATCATCAAGAATTGTGAGAAAGATAAAAAGTAGAATTTCTGTCAAGAAGAAAGAATGAGATGAGCTCCACAGTATGGATTTCAACTCCCAAGTCTGCATGTGACTGGGACTCGTGCATGTTTCCCAGATACTAAAACGCCATTACCTTGACCGTGGACATGAAGCGATCAGAGTCATATTTATTGATGAAACTCTCAGCTCCCACCCTGCCGCACTGAGTGTGCATCATGCAGCTGTCAGCAGAGCCAGGGCACCACAGCAGTGAGTGCTTGTGACATTTCCCTTTCATAATTTATGAAAACAAAAGATCTTGAAGTTTGTAGGACACCAGAGTAATTTTAAAACGGTCTCCAGGAAGGCTAAATTGTGGTCCGTAAAATAAGCACTTTTCTGGCTTATGGTTTTTAGGAGAATCAATTGCAAACCAAATTAGAACCATAAACACGGCTGTTATTTAACGGATTCTAATCCTGACACAGGGTTACGAGTACAACCAGCTATTTAGGGCGGTGGTTAATTACTATCATACCAGAGCATAAGTCTCTTCATGTGTGTGATACTTTCTCCTTCATGATTTCATAGGGGTTTTATAAGTTTAAGACCCTAAAAAGCCACTTAAATGTTTTACTTCTTCAAGGTGATATTTTTCATTCTGTGACATTATTTGGTAGATAAAAGATGTAGCATTATTTAAAACTAAGACAGGAAGCAAGGAGTAGAAGGATTTGAGTCTTTCATACTAACAATATTAGATTTGATTGAACTACAAAGTCAGTAATGACATTGAACTATAATTTGGGTGGAGGCAGATTCTCCCTGAATGAATCATAGCAAATTTTACAGCACTGTGGGCTTTTTCATGTGCATACACATATTTTTGAAAAGTAGAAAAATCTCAATATATGACTTATGTGAATACATACATTTTGGAATTGAGTGGACTTTATGCTTAACGTTATTCAAGTATAAACCTAACCAAGAAAAAATCTTACAGCAACAATAATTAATGGCCTTTTTTGTTTGTTTGTCCTGTTTTGTGATGGTTAGGTGGAGGAGACAGGAACACTAGAAAGAAACATCACTGGACACACCCCATGATTAGACATAAATTAAAAAGGAAGTATAATTTTCACATCCTTGTTCCATTCTGCCTAGAATACCTATGGACCTACCTACTACACCATGACAAAATTACATCAAATAGGAATATGTTATCCATACATAAGATGATTTCATTATTAAAATTCATTTTATCTTAGTATCTTCTCACATCATCTATTCCAAACAGAAAGCAATTTATGTTTGTAGTTTACTCACAAGAAAGTTAAGGGAGACATTCAATGAATGCTTGTAAGACTAATTATTCAAACATATGCAAATTCCTCAAAAAAGTGACCTTGAAGCAATTGAGGGCATGTGTATTTATCTGTTTAAGGCTAGGATATTTTGCTCAGTAAAGGCCTCAAGTCTTATCCCAGGCACAAGACAGGGAAAGAGGTCGTGCCGCATTAGGTATATGGAGAACAGGGCCACATTCTATCTCACAGGTAGCCCAGGAAACAGAAAAATGCTTAGAACCAACCCTCCTCGCTTGTGCTGGCAGCCCTGATACGCTTACCTCAGGGCCACAGTTCACCTGCCCCCAACCAATGCCCTCCTAGAAAGGACACGGGACTAGATTAGCGCCTTTTGGAACTGACTGTGAGCAACTCTGGTCCTCAGGCCTGACATACAACCTCCGCCAGGAGCTACTGTTCCTCTATGACTCTTCCCAAATCCCAACTGCTGAAAGTCCTTGTTTATGGGGGACTACATGTCACAGATAGAGCCGAGAGAAAGAATCTGTCAAAACAGAGACGTTTTGACCTAGAATCCATGGGCCTCTAAGGTTGGGCTCTTTCTTGTCCATACCTGTGGCTCGTATCAGCTTCCTGATCTATAAAATGAGGCTCAGGGATGATTTGAGAATTCATCGAGATAATGCTTTGTAAAACACAGACCATAGTGGCTGGCAAAATGGAAAGCCCTCAGTAAGTAATAGCTACTCTTAAAGCACCAGATATAAATGCCCAGTGAGTGTATGTGTGTGTGTCCCTCTGTGTGTCTTTCTGCATTCCAAGTATGCGTGTGCACCTATCATATTTCCCCCTGCATCCAAAGTCTATGTGCCTATGGTCCAAAGAAGAAGAAGGAAGGAACTGGGTTTAAAATGAGAGCGAAGAAGGAGAAAGAAAAGAGAAGTCTTGTTGCCCTCCTTCATGAAGTGGGCATTCTTTCCACCCTTCCCCTTCACTCCCTCCAAACCGAGGCACCAATCCTGATAGATGGGGGAGATCCCACCCAATTTGGGCTGTCAGTTCGTATTCCAGATCCCCACCCCCTTACTGTGTCCCCCAGCGACGAAGCCAGAGGAGCAGTGTTGCACGGGGGTTGAGATGAAGCCTGTCAGACAGCATCAGAGCTGAAAATTACAGCTGATTAAAGGAATAAAAAACCTCCAGGATCATTTGGTATTCTTGAAATTGACAAGCGAAGGTGCTACCCCTTTAAATGTCTGGTTGGTGTCTCCGCAACGAGATGGAGCTTTTTCTGGAACCATGTTTATAACCCCGAGAAACAGAAAGGAGTGAACTCCCAACCTTTTATGAAGCTTTAAAAGCTTTGTTTTCACTCTCCAGTGTTTTTTTTTTTTTTAATCATAAAAACAAAAACACCAGGAAACTTTAGCTTGAGCATAAACAGCACATTTTCCTAACCGAAGTAAAGGTTCAAACGCCTAGGAAGCAAAGGCGTGTGCATACCGGCGGCTGTAGTTTCTTTTCCAGGGGTTAAAAAAGCTACAACCCCCTGTTTCCCCTTCTAAAGGAGCATAGGAAACGATCTCCTTCGCAGTGGAAATAAAAATGTGAAGTTGGTACTTACCAACGGTCACACTAATATAATGCCCTCTAAAAAGCCTGCGAGAACCGTATTCACAGCCATTAAATCGAGGGCTGCGGTGGAAGCTCGCAGTAACGTCGGCCTTCCGGAGGCGAGTGGTGCACAGCCTCAGATCTTCCTTCTCCTCGCTGTGTTTTCTGTTTGCTGCTCTTTATGGGAGCACACATTTTTATTTTTTTATGGATGTTGAAACATTTATAACTGTACAAGGTCAATGCAGAAAGCCTTGCATCGCAACTGAAACTACAAGTAGCCACGAGGGACGGATTAAGCCTAGAAGAAGCTAAAGTGAACAATGCAAATGTGTAATGGCCGTTTCACGATGCTTGTAGCAAAATGGCAGCCTCGAACAGATAAGCCAGTGACTCTGAAGAGTATCACAAGATCAACTTGTATGTGTGGCCTGGCCTGGTGCCCTGTGGGGGTCTCCATTCTGCTTCTTCCTACTCTCAACCCCCCACCCCCCATTTCTTCACAGGTTACCCTACTGGTACCCCTACCTCCCTACATGGCATATGCCTGGTCCTCTGGGCCCCACCTAGGACACAGACTAGCCACTGTCTTAAACATGCTTGGGGTTTTACTTAAAGGCATCTGTTGTAAGTCTCCCAGTCTGATACATACTTGGAAATTAAGAGATTTATCACTAAAAGATGAGGACTGCTGGGCACTGTGGCTCATGCCTATAACCCTAGCACTTTGGGAGGCTGAGGCAGGAGGATCACTTGAGGCCAGAAGTTCAAGACCAATCTGAGCAAGAGTAAGACACCCTGCCCCCACTTTTCTATGAAAAACAGAAAAAACTAGTCAGGCATGGTGGTGTGCACCTGTAGTCTCAGCTATGTGGGAGGCTGACGTAGGGGAATCTCTTAAGCCCAGGAGTTCAAGGCTGTGGTGAGCTATGAGTGTCATTGTACTACAGCTTGGATGACAAAGCAAAAGACTCTGTTTCTTAAAAACAAACAAAAAAAGATGAAGACTCTCATTATAAATTTTCTTCAAACAGTTGAGAGAATTGACCAGCTGCAAAATGTTATCTCTGATTGCCACAGAATGTAGAGCCTCAGTTGTTACAAGTCCCTCAGAGAAAATCAATAAACCCATAGTGTTGTTTGGAACCCTGAGAATGTAGAGAGCTGGATAGAAAGGAGAAAGGGGAGAAGGCCTTTTAGATTTATTGGATTTCTATGGCCAAAAAAGAAGAGGAGGTTCTGTTCCTGAATTTACTCTTGGCTAGCTGTGCGACCGTGGATAGTTTGCTTTACTTCTCAAGTTGTTGGTATTCTCCTCTGTAGAGTGGGGATAAGCCTATCTGCCCTGCTACCCAACGGCAATGTACAGCACTACACAAAGGTTAGCTTGTGCCTACTTACCCAATAGTAAAATAGGCAAACTTCTAGAAAAAATGCTGGTCCAATAAGCAGAAGACCACCATTCTAAAATCTGCTTCTTCACTGAGTAAGTAAATCTCTGTCTCCATTTCTTTATCTGTAAAATGGAGTAATAAGCCAGTCCTATTGCCTTGCAGAAGATAAAGTGCCATTTATGAAAATGCTTTGGAAATTTCATGCCTTGCAAATATGCACTATTGTTATTTCTATTATACAATAGAAATACTTTTAAAAAATGTTTTGGTGATGTCTAAATCTGATATCTTTAGGTATTATTCTCTTTTAAACCTGAGATTTCAATCAAATAAATACATTGTTATGTAACCCCTTCCTCTGACACGTCCATTCTCAAAACATTGTTATTTATTCACAGATTTCTCTTTTCAAAATGGTATGTCTTCTGGTAGTCTTCTTTCTATGATTGGTCGAAGACTTAAAAGCAATGTCTACCATTTCAACCTTCATTTGAGAAGCAAGAAGTTCCAATTTTTGCCTAAGTGACTACAAGCAATGAGATTGCTGAGTTCCGGTCATTCATGTAGTCAGTTCAGTAAATGAATGCTCCAATGGCTGGTCCTTTTGTTGAAAATCAAACTGTGTGCCTTCTTGCATCACAGAAATGCTCATGCCCTAAGGAAGAGTCTAGTCTATTTGGGCAGAGGGACACACACCAAGGGAAAGTAAACATTTCTATCAGGTGTACAAGGGTGGCCTTCTACTGGATTGCTTTTTCTTTTTTACTACAAACCACTTTCAGAAGGATAAATCTGGTTCAGCACCCATGTTAATTATTGGCAGTATTCCTAAATCCTCTAACCTTTACCTGTTGCACTGGTAGATACCTAAGGGCTTGCGGATGATAATTTATGCCCAGATTTTTGCCTCTTTTGACTTTAGTTTTGATATCACATCATGATTCAAAGCTTGGTGCACCATAAATTTTCTCCAAATGTGTAGTAATTCCTATGTGCAGTCCAAAGTTATGATTCATTTATACTGGAGTGACAGCATAATACCTAGGTGTCAGAATGCATTAAAACTGTTCAATGTCTTCTGTTTATTTTTAGAACCAATTGAGACTTAACTGATGGTGAAAAATATACAGTCAAGTGTGTTTATTTCACCTTTACAAAGAATCCGTTACAGTCCCAATTAATTTGTTATTCCTGTCACAACAGGTACTGGAAACTTCAAAAGTGTCATTACTGTTTCTGCCTTTCTTTCCAGGCCTTGTGTTTATTTTTAACCCATTCAGAGATATCTGTCTACAGTAAGCTAAGGACTTCTGTGTGTGTGTGAGAGAGAGAAAGAGAGAGCGAGAGTGAGAGTGAGAGAGAGAGAGAGAAGATATGTAAGACTGCCTGCTATTTTCATTTGGTTAAAAAAATGAGTATATATATACTTGGAACAACATAAACTGATTCTGCGCTACAAATCCATTTTCCTCTTTCCAAAGTGAGGTGTTCTCCATTATGCTAACATTAAAGACGTCTTCCAGAGTAGATGAAGATTCAGTTTTCTTAGGACAGAAAAGATAAACAACAGTAAAATTGGAAATGTTGCAAATGTGATAGTCATCATCATTGAGGTATTTTTCCCCCAGAATAATAAAAATTGCCCTTATTTATTTTTTTAACCTCACATATGTATAGTTTCTAACTGAGAAGTTTGCACTGCATGGAAAGGAGTGACTATGACTTCTTCCAGGCAAATATCAACTTTGTTCACTACTCTTGGCAGGCAAAAATTCTCATTTGTAAAGATTTATTTTTGGTAGCCAGAAAATATAAAACACAGAAAATGAGACTTCCTACTAAGCATGAGAATTGTCATAAATAGTATGCACCAGCCAATTTTTATTACGAAAATATCCCATCTGTACTCAAGTCAATAATGACAAAATAATTAAAAGTAATTTAGACGTAGGTGTGTGAGGAACCCACCCCTTCCCTGTTATTGTTCCAAGAAACTGAAGGTATACTGACATTACCAAACTGCGACGACTGGAATGTTCTCTGCTCATTCTCGGCATGGCACACACTTGGTGAAGGATGCTATGGGGCTTGTCAATGGGCACACAAGAATCAGACTGCCTTGGGGCCTTGGTTCATACCTCAGTTTCTCTTCTGGTTTGAATTGGAACTTACTTAGGTATGTGGCCTTGACTAGTCTACTTAATCTCTCTGAGTCTCAAGTTTTTCTTCAAAAATGGGAGTGATATTGTGTTCTAAGTTCCTAGGTCTGAAGTGAGAAATCACATATGTACTGAAAGCATTTAGCACAATTCCAGGCTGGTTGTTAACATAACTGTTATTTTAAGAACACTTCCTGGGGGAAGTGCAGGGTCTAGATCACCTGGACTAGAAAGGTGTGAGGATTCATTGGGCCCAAAGCAAGCCAGTAACTTCTGTTCTTAAAAAAAAACAAATCCCAAACCCAAAAATAAACAAACAAAAAAAACCAGGCAAAGAATTAGAGGTCTCTTAGGATGGGGGATGGAAACAGGGAATGAGAGTCGGGGGAGCATTGTGAGCTTGGAAGAGTACCCAGAGGTGCCTTCTACTGGCTGGGAAAGGCACTAACGCAAGGTGACGGAGAAGCTGCCATCTCCAAGGACCCGTGAGCCCTGCTGATGGCCAAGTTTCCACTCCAGAGTGGAGACACAGCTTCAAACTTTTTCAGTGAATGTGCCGTAGACAAAGTGAATCAGACAGGAAGGCTAGGAACCGGCAGTTGATATCTTGTTCCAAGCCAGTCAATGTGCGCCTCACACTGAACTGATAAGAACTGATTAGGGAGAATTTACTCACTCTCTGAAAGGATCGGAGATGACATGCCACAAGCTTCTAGCCTGGCCATTTCATGGGGTACTTGATACTTCAAAGAGATTGCTTACAGCTATGTGACCTTGGGCAGATGGCTTAACTTTTGAGCCTCAGTTTCTTCTTTTGCAAAATGGGGACAATTAGAATATGTTCTTCATAGGATTGTGAAGATTAAACTACCTACCATCTACCAAGTTTTGAAAACAATATTGGCATATAGTAAGTTCTATGGACTGAATTGTGTCACACTCAAATTCATACATTGAAGCCATAACCCCCAATATTGACTAGATTTGGAGACCAGGCCTAACAGGAGTAATTAAGTTTCAATAAGGTCATAAGGGTGGGGCCCTGATCTGATGGGATTAGAGTCCTTATAGGAGGAGACAGTGAAGAGCTTGCTCTCTCATGTTCTCTCTCTCCCTCCAACCCCTGCTTCCCCCTATGTGAAGAGCCACAAAGGTTGCCCTCTGAAAGCCAGAAACCAAATCAGCTAGCATTTTGAGCTCCAGAGCTGTGAGAAATAAATTTCTGTTACTTAAACCACCCAGTTTTTGGTATTTTTTAATAGTAGCCCAAGAAGATTGAGACAGTAAGCACTTAGTAAATCTGACTACTATTATTATTTTTATTATTTGATATAATGTGTCTCCCAGTAAAAGTGTCTCAAGCTCTTCTAATGGTCTGTGAGCATTTTTCTTTTGCTTGGCAAACTACCAAAGCAAAAAAATCTACTGAACATTTTTATTGCCTTGATTTCAAACATTGGGACTTCTAATAGTGGTAATGACCATATGCAGAGAAGCCAGTGTCATGCCCATTTCTCAAGGTTCCCAACTTGAGACCATCAGGCAGGTGATGAAAGTTTTAGTTTGCTGTGCAGAGCAAAATGCCCCAGCTGACGGCAGACTTTCCTTTCAATTTTAAATAAAATGAGTGGAAGGTATCTGAGAAATTCTGCTCTTTCTGCTTGAGTGAATACCTGTCATGCCTCTTACATCTACTGAAGCAATTAACACACACAAAGCTATATTTGCTAAGCCAATGCTCCCCAACGGGGGTGTTAGCGTCTATCGGTGAATAGCAAAGACCTCTCTGAATTTCTCAGCAAGCTGGCTTTTCCCAGAGCTCCTGTTCAGACAGCTACAGGGCAACTCCTGCGTGTCTGCTCAGTACCCTCTGCCTGGCTCTCTCCTCCTCCTTTACATTAACTTTCCCCCCTACCGCCCCCCATAGGGGCTTCCTGATGTTACCTGCAGGCCCAGCCAGACCTCAGTAGGCTACAGAGTCTGTCCTCCCTGCAGAGGCTTGGAGCAGCCCAGGGGCTCCCAACCCTGGCTGTGCAGTAGCATCAACTGATAGGGCTTAAAAAAAAAAAATGCCAAAGCCTAGGACCAATGCCACGTCAATTACAACAGATCAAGGACAGCGATGATTGGATTGTGCCCATCAGGGTTGTGAGCTCCAGGAACAGGCCTGGTTCAGAAGCTCAGCTTCACCCTGACCTTACATTCTAGCCCACTCTGAAACCTCACCTTGTCTTCCAGTTCAAGTAACTGGTTCTTGGTCTTCTACCTCTGCGCTGGATGTATCAGCTTGATAAACAGGCTTTTGCACAAAGTTCTCTTGGAATAGAGTCCCGTTTATCTATGTTTTTCCCTTTTGGGGGGGGAATTCATTGAGGGTACAAAGAACCAGGTTACATTGATTGCATTTGTTAGGTAAAGTCCCTCTTATAATTGTGTCCCGCCCCCCAAAGGTGTGTCACACAGGGTGATACCCCCCTTCTCCATCCTTCCCTCTCTCTGCTCTCCCCCTTTTCTCACCCCGCACCATGTACTAGGTCATTAATTATCCTCATATAAGAATTGAATACATAGGATTCTTGCTTCTCCATTCTTGTGATGCTTTACTAAGAATAATGGTAACGTGTTCCACTTCCATCCATGTTAATACAAAAGATGTGACGTCTCCATAGAGTCCTGTTTATCTTATCCTCCATCCATCCCCCTTCTCTGGGACCTCTAGGACCAGAGGTGTGGGTCCTGAGCCCCATCCTTACTGAGAAGGTCACATGCAGCCACCAAACTCTGTGATTGACCCTTGGCCTGCCTGCTGGCTGAACCTTAGTTGCCTGCTCTGAGAAGCCTGCCAGCCTGCTCTGCTGACCCAGCAGCCAGATCCCTTTCTAGTTGGACTCCATAATGCAGATTCTTTCCTGGACCTGCTGGGGTCACCTACCCATAGATTGGGTTTCATACCACTAATCTGAGTATATTCAAAGGATCGTCTTTTACTCTGAAATTATGTGCTTCTTCCCTGTTTCGGTGTTATGTTATTCTTTCTTATAAGAAATGATGATACAATTATGATTTAATAAAATTATTAAAAAAAAAAAAAAAAGAAAGAAATGATGGCCATAGTAGATAACTGCCTCTGGACAAAAATTTTTTTTTAAGTGGGCAAGTTATGACTGCTTAAGGATTTTTTTGTTTCGTTTTGTTTTTTGTTTTTACTTATTGGAGCAAAAAATCCCCATTCTTAGGAACCATTTGACTAGATGATCTCAAGTTATCTCTACCCGCAAATGGCAGCTCAACCATGATGGACAGAACTAGTTTCTAGATCTCTGGATCTCTCTCTGCCTACTAAGCTCTGGAACCCGCTTTGTCAGATTACACCTCCCTGAATTATAATCCCGCTACAGCTTGTCTGGGATTAAGTTTTCCTTTCAACAAGCAACATAGGAGTGAAAAGATTATTAGTGGTATTCCATAGGGCCAGAGTTTTTACAGCTAAGAGGCACTTGGTATCGTCTAGCTCCATAGTTCCAAAGTTTGGGGACTTTATGGTCCAATAAGTTAAAAACAAACAACAACTTTGGGATAGTTATCAGGTTGCCTTCTTTTTGTGTTTTCACTTCTTAAAAGAGGACATTATAATACCAAAAAGTCAGGTGTACATAATCTCAGATTAAAGGTAATACTTTGATGTAATCAGTTAAATGTTATGAAAATTTGTCTAGAATGTCCTTAATTTTCTTAGTTCAATGAATACCAGTAAAAACTTTCCATGCAGCAAAATGCAACTTTCGATGCAGACTTTCGCCTGATTTCTTTTCTGAATGCATTTATCTTCATTCGTTCTTTATGAGGTTTTTGTCTCTAGTCCTCATCTTAAACATTTTTATTAAATTTTAAGCCTTTTTAATTTTGTGAGGGCAAAAAGTGGAAACCCAATAAAGACATGTATATGTAAAGAAAAATGAAAAATAAAGTAAAAAATTTAGTCATGGACTAGTATTAGTTCCCAGACAGGTGTTTGAGAACATTACTTTAGTTCAACTCCTACATTTCACTGGTAAGGAAACTGAGACACAGGGAGTTATCTAATTTCTTCCCCACCCAACCCCAGTTACCAGGGCTGCTGGGCTAAAACCAAGCTATCTGACTCCCTGGCCAGGCTGGATCAGCGTTCATGCACTCAGAGGCTCTTGGCTGCTGGGCCCTCCCCTCTCTTTTTTCTTTCCCTTTTTCTTTCCAGAACCTACTCCTCTACTGGGCCCTATCTCTTCGCAGGTGAAAGTGTCTCTCTGATACTTCTCATGCCCTGCTGCTTCAGCGTAAACAATGTACAGAAATAAGAAGCAGGGGGTGATGGTGACAGTTTTCTTTCATTAATTGACCAGTAAGTGCCAGGCACAGTACTGGGTATTTCACAAAATCTAGTTCAAATCTTTAATAAGCCTGAAAGACAAGAAGTGGTCTCTTAATTTTTCAGGTGGGGGAACTGAGGCACAGAGGTCCCTTGCTCCTACCTTGTGTGGTAGTAAATGTCAGAGCCCTGACTTAAGACCAGTTCAGCTTTGCTATAAAATCTGTGCTTTTCTGAGCCCCACTCAGAAGCAGGAGTAGGCAGCTTGAATCAGTGATGCAAATCTAGACCATTGGGTTCTTGCCATCTTTAAAATAAGCAACCAGACTCACAGACACGCTTCTAGATCTCCGGCTTTTTCTTTTCCTCTTCTTGTTAATTTAGAGCACCCAATGCCCATACCCATGATTTTTGCCTCAGGATCTTAACTGCACCTTGAAGATCCAACAGGACACAGCTCCCCACTTAAATCCGTATCTCACAGTGAACTCAACAAATTACAGATGTGGCTGAGGAACTTAACATTCTTAGTGATTACCAAAGGTTCCCAAGGACAGGCCTGGAATCGCTCTAATCTGCTCTCATGTACACTGATTAATACTTGTTATCCAGGCTGGTCCAGCCAACACAGCCTAATGCCCTAATCACTACAAAATGAATGCTAGTACATGCTTTAATTCCCAGGTTATCTTATTATCCAGAGATATTTCTCCTTTTTATTGTTATGCTGGGGAGTCAGCGTCAGAAAATGGAATAATTTGACAATCTTGGGAAGAAAGATTGAAAAGAGGGCTGGCATAAAACTATTAAAATTTCTTGGTCTATGTATAGAAATCATTCCACTGGATTGGGAAAGAGGCACAAAGAGAGATCGATTTGGAATCCCAACTCCAGAATAAATGAAAAGACGCATCACTAACTTTTTACATTAATGGGAGGGGTGCATAATTTCTTTAACACATTTCGTGTTTAATAAATGCTTATAACATTAAATCAGATATTTCAGAGAATGAGTAAATAGTACAGGAAGGTAACTGTGTGGAAATCACTCAAATCACTCAAAGTTTTTATTGAACATTCCTGAAGTTCATGACTGAAGGACTATGGCTAGGGAACCAATATGACATAATCCCATGTATTAGCTTCCCAGGGCTGCTATAACAAGCTAAAACGGTGGCTCAAAACAGCAGAAATTTATTCTTTCATAGTTCTGGATGACAGAAGTTGGAAATTCAGATGAGAGCATGCTCCATCCCTCCAAAGGCTGTGGGGAGGTTCATTCCTTGTTTTCTTTAGCTTTTGGTGGCATTCCCTGGCTTGTGGTCACTCTGTCCAGTTTTTTGCCATCATATTCAACCTTTTCTTCTTTTCCATATCTTCTCTTTACTATCCACCTGAATACTCCAGAAGGACCTTCTCTTGAGATCTTTAACTTAATTGTATGTACAGAGGTCCTTTTCCCAAGTAAGGTCACATCCACATATCTTTTGGGGAGCCACCATCAAACCATCAGAGTTCATATGACACCAAACTTTATTAAAAACCTAAACCTCAGGTTCAAACATTGACGTGAGTGTATGTTACTGGGTATAGAGAAAAAATATTGTAGCCAGAGAAAGAAGAGGTTAAGCATAAAGGGGTTAATATTTCAAAAGCCTTTAAGTTTATTACTCCTTCCTCCCTTGATTTGTGCTCTCAACCACTGTTTCCCTATTGCAGACTCTGGGGTGAAAGGAAGGGAGGTGACTCTCCAGGAAAGGGGGAAAAATACAAGAAAGGAGAAGACCAAAGCAGGAAGCCAATAGCCCATAATTTTCAGGACTTGAGGCTTTATTGGGACAGAGGGTAGACAGGAGAGGATGAGACATGTTCCTTCTGTCTCCCTCGCTCTGTGCTGAAGTCCTGGCCAGAAGAAGCATGGTTAGTAGGTCAAGGGAAGCCAAAAGTAGAGGAGTGTTTTCTCAGCCCAATCTCAGGGGGACTGGGAAGCAGACCACTGCATAGGGCACCTGCGTAGCAATCCAGAACTGCTACAGGGCAAAGCAAAGCAAGCAGCAGTCAGCACTCCTGAGCTGCTGGGGGTGTAGAAGAGTCCACCCCATATGACCTCTTCTGTGTCACAAGCGGGCATGTGCCAATAACAGGGATCCCCACAGCAGAGGCAGAGGAGGCCTGACGGCACAGTCAGCAAGGCAGGCAGGCTGGACTGCACATATACAGGAGCGGCAGTCAGAGCAGAGCATGTGCAGACCTGAGAACCCCAAGGGGAGCCAAGAGAACAGACCCCCAGATCATCAGCCAGAGACGTCAGCATCAGAAGCCAGTGGGCACCCAGGGGCTGGGAGGACATGGACTATCCAGGCCTCGGGAACTATTGTCCAAGGACCCTTTCTCCCACCCCCAGATTGTTGCATAAACCCTCCTTCCTGGGCACCCACACAGTTGTGTTGGAAAGGCAGAGGTAGAGAATAGAAAATAGAAAAGTCTGCCATATCTAAATAGCCTATTAAAATTGTTGGTTGGGACTGAATGTAACAATTTGGACTTATGCAGTAGATCTGGAGTACATAAAGAAAATTGCATCAGTCGTGGAGAATGGAAAAGCCAATTTTGTTTGCACATTTGCAAGAGTTTGTTGCCATGCATGTACAATCAAAAGATTAGCTGAACTTTAATAATGTTCAACAAAAATTATCTTGCCACATTCAGACCGGACATCAGTAGGGTGAGATCACTAGCAGAGTACTGGATAGTCAACTCCTCAAGACTCAGGAGACAGAACAGTGTAACCTTGGAAGAGCAGCAATTGTTACTTTCAGAAGGCGTGTCCCCAAATCATCCTCCGCTTTATTTCATTTTCTAGTTCATTCCATTCATTCCATATGTATGTATGGAGGACCCTCTTTGCATGAAGCTTTGTACTGGGTCTTGAGGTAGAAAGCTGAGTAAATGACTCTGAGCAAAGAACGCTAATTATGTCCTGTCTTTCCCAAAACGTACAGTCCAGAGTCTTGGTAAGCTAACAACACCTCTGAAAATCCAGTTATCACTTTCCTATTTGTTAGATAATTATTATATAATCAAATGGTTAATGAAATCCTCTGATTATATGTAGAGAGTCTGTCCGAAACCAAATGACTTTCTTGACAATATTCTGTGGTCTATTTATTTACAGAGAAACCTGCCTTCATTTATAACAGACAGAATATTTAGGTCATGCCAAGCATTTTCATTTTTTCTTTTTCTGACTACTAAAAAAGGATTGTACTGAACAGGAAATAGCTAGATAAATAATGCACTGAAACCTCCTGCAGGACAACCTTTTTTTTTTTTTTTTTTTTTAGAATTATTCAGGCCTCACAGTGTTACATTCCAAACAATAGTGGCTGAGGTTTCAGTGACATGTTCAGTAATTATTTACATTTTAATTTCTCCTTCATATTAGTGGGTGTTATCCTGCTAAATCCACACTTACATTGCTGAATAATGACTCCCAGATGAAGAGGACATTATTAATGGTCCATTTTAATAAAGTGAGAATAATTGCCCATTCATTTTTTTAAAACTGTGTATAAGTCATGCTAGGGCCAAGTGGGGGGGGGTTAAGGAAGAGGAAGGACAGAGTGGAGTCACAGCACATGCGTGGACCAGCGGCCTTCTCAGAGGAGGAAAAGAAAACTTGACTTTCTCCTGCAGTTCCCCTGGAGTCTCCCGTGCCCTTTCTGTGTTTAAGCCTCAAACCACTGTTTCCAAGCTTCCTTTCGTAATAACGCCAGTCCTCCTACGCCTCCAGCCCAGAAGGCTCACAAACAAGCGACATGGATTTTTGTGCCAGCGCAGTTACGGCCCATCATTATTAAATGTCTCTCGGTGGGCGGGAGCGGCGCTTCATCACCAACAGCCATTCATCAGCACTCACCGAGCGCTCACATCTGACCTCAGCAGCAATAATGCCACATCAAATAGGCCAACTACCCAGTTTAGCCGCGGAGCAGAGAGCACCACCGGCCTCAAGATTAAGTACGCTGCTGCAGGCTTCCATTCCCAGGAGCTCTTTGGGCTGATGTTGTATTGATTGAGAAACTTTGCCAGTAAGTATCACAAACAACAATAGCCAGGTCAACGATCGCCCACGCCCGGGTCTGAATTCCCCACCGGCCGCCCTCGGGCCAGGCGCCGCTATCATGGTGTCTGAGCACAGGTTGAATAAGAGTGAGAACTTGCAGTCTGAAATGACATCTAAGCAAGTCCGTGTGGGAACAGAATGAGAGACGATGATGTAATTATCTATTCCCCAGCTCCCAACTGCCGCAAAAACCTGTCATCTCTGTGCTTATATGTCCCCCCAGCCTTCCACTTCTTGCTTTTAATGCTTTTTGGGGTTTACGATGCGTAAGGCCAGGATGCACACCCAAGCAGTGTTCAGCTCAAACAAAAAATAAATACTGCCATAGAGCAATAACCGTCCCATTTTAATTTGAGAAATTAAAAGGGAACTTTCTGGTATATATTTCCCTATGCCCTAAGAAATGCATTTAATTTTACTTCTTGGTAGGGAAGTATCAATAAGAGACTGAACATATATATCCCAAGCACATTTTTATATACGAAAGGTATTTTTTTTGACGAGGTAAGCCGTGTGAAGATGGACCTTGTGGTTGGGAGGATGCTTGCAGCAAGGTCAGCACACGGTACCAGGTGCAGGTAGTCCCAGGGAGTAATGCGCGCGCACACACACACACACACACGCACACACTCCCACACGTTGTGTGTGACCATTTTCACACTCTTATATCACAGGCATGTGGGATGGGATGCCACTCCATTCACAGTCACAGTCTACTCTGTGGGAGGAAAAAGACACTATTCTCTTTTCATTGTTTCTGCTCAACCTTTTGGACCTCCTTTCTCACCCTCCCTAAGACGGGGTTGATGAGTCCCTGCTTGGAACGCTTTCTGTCCTTCCCACACACTTCTGTTACCACACTAAGGGGAATTGTGTATATGCTAAGCCATCTCCTAGATGGTGGACTCTTCAGGGGCAAATTTTTTTTTTCTAGATTGTTCCATCCACACATTTATTTTGCAAATTAACTTAGCAACAATAGCTAACACTTATTGAACATTTAGTATATGTCTGACACTGTGTGAGTCATACAACATACATTAATTTATCAGTTCCTTACAAAAATCTTTTTTTATATATTAAATCATAATTGTGTACATTGGTGCAATCATGGGGCACAATGTCAGAGGCAAATGTTTTATGTTGCTCATTTTTCTCTTCCTGGAGCTCAGTGCCCTGAACCTATGTTCAGTAGGTGCTCAAGAAAACTTCCCAATCCGACAATTGACTTAGACATAGAAGATACAGCTAGTTTTCCATCCAGTATCTCACCATCTTTCCCTTTAAACAGGACCTCAGGTGTTTTAGGGTAGCAACATGCCAAGCTCAAAAAAAATAAATATCTTTACCTCTTGTCTGACTGAACGTTTGTAGATTGTGTCTATCTGGAAAGTTCTTATTTTCTGGATTAGAAGAATAATCTCTGTGGGCATCCACATCCTTCCTTTGACCCTTGACTCTTCTTCAACACAATCTGAAAATCTGGGCCTGGGAGTGGGGTAGCCAGCCTCAATATTATGACCCAGATAGGATATGTTATATTATTTTAAGGTTTACCAAATGTATATATTTTTTATAAAATAAATCTAAATGGAGGATAAGAACCAAGGACAAAAAGAACTTCACTTCTGAAGTTATATTTGACATTCACTTTTGGTGTTAAGTGACAATTCTCTACTGAGTGCTTTGACACTGAGTATATTTTGTGGTGGTAGCTGCCAGTTAAATGATTGGCCACCTTTCCCCCTTCAGCCTACAACTATCATATCTGTCTCATGGACAGCAAGGGGATTTATTTCATAGTCACCGAGCATCATAGATTCCATTTTTGGCAATGACAAGAAGAAAACCTCAAAGGACTCCAAGTCTGAGAGATAATCTTTCTGTCTTTACTCCAATTCTATTCCCAAGTGCTATGGCAGAGATTGCTAATTGCCCCTCAATATCCATATTCTCTTTTTTCTCTTTTCAGTAGTAGTACACATCAAGTTTTAGCACAACATACAGAAACCCAAAGTTACAAGATACACACACACACACACACACACAGAGCATATGTGTACAGTATATATGATATTTCCCATAATGCCTTGCACCTAGGTATGGCTTGTGACTGTGTATTGACCAATATAATGTGAACAGAAGTAATGCAGGTAAGTTCTGAGTCTTTCTATTGAAAGGATGGTGATTGTTATTTGCTAATATAATGTGAGCAGAAGTAATACAGGTAAGTTCTAAGGCTTTCTATTGAAAGGAAGGTGATTATTATTTGCCTTTGATTTCCCTATTTCTTTTGGCCTGGGTTGTGGGTACAGGGATGATGAATTATCTTTGACCTTGCAAATCAGAGCAACCTCCTGCTACAGAGATCAGTAAACTATGGTCTGTGGGCCAAATTCAGCCCACTGCCTACTTTATATGGCCTACAAACTAAGAATGGTTTCCACATATTTAAATGGTTCCAAAAAAATAAAAAGATGACTATTTTGTGACCTGTGGAAATTACATGAAGTTCTAATTTCAGTGTCTGTGAATAAAGTTTTATTGAAACACATTCATATTCACTCATTTATATATTGCCTATAGTTGCTTTTTGTGTTCCAAGAGCAGAGTTAAGTAGTTGAAATGGAGGCCATATTGCCCACAAAAGCCTAAAATATTTTCTATCTGGCCCTATAAATGAAAATGTTCTGACTCCTTCTCCAGGGGATAATATAGCAGCAAGACAGATGATGCCAGGGCCCTGACTTCTGAAATGCAGCCAGTGGTCCTCCTGGGCTGCCGAGAAGCTTGTTTCGAAGTGAGACAGAAATAAACTCCAACTTTATTTAAAATACTTCTATTCTGTGTCTGTTAAAGCAGCTGAGCCAGAATCTTGACTAATATAGTAAATATAAGATACCCCTTAAGTATTATCAAAGGCAAGCAACAGCTGAATGGGAAGAAAAAGAAAAAAGTATTTCTTTCGAATGAAGTGGATGCTTCAAACCACTAACGTTTCCACCAATACTTAATGGGTTATTTCCCGAGGACAGGCAAGAGAGACCATTGCCCATTCTTGCACAGTGGAGAATGTGATGAAATGGTGCTGTAGAAGAGTATTTTTGTAGTCCCGATGCAGAGAGAATAGAAGCAGAAGAGATCTTGACAGTAAGGCCCTCTTCTTTCAAAGTTCCCACACCCTTCCAGGAAGCCATTGAGGTATAATGATAGCTACAAGAGCAGTTAGCAACAGCAATAATAAAAACAATCATAGTAATAGGTAACTTTTAAGAATACTTACTTTGTGTTGAGATACCTATTTTAAACTATTAACATATATTAACTTACTCTCCCCAGTCCCTATGTGATAGGTACTCTTATTACCATTTTTAATTTACAGCTAAAGAAATAAAGACTCAGTGGAGGTAACTTGATAAAGGTTACCCTACTAGTAAGTGGTAGAGCCAGTTGTTAAGTCCAGACTTACTCCAGAGTCTATACGATCACTTTCTGTATCATTTCTAATCTTAGTATAACATAATAAGGATCTGATTCAGGGCCTGGTGGTGGCTGAGAGGAGTGAAAAGACGGGAGAAATGGAAATTCAAAGAACTCTGGAAGAAAAGAATCCCCCGACGAAGATGATGGCCTCAGCGTGGACAATGAGAGATCATACTAGTAGGGTCATACTATGTAGGGTCTCAGAGTTCAGTTTAGCCTTGTGGTTTCAGACTTGGTTGAACATAAGAATCAACCAGAGATTTATTATATTAAAACACAGATTCCCAGAGCCCTCCATAAGATGGTCAAGTCACACCTACTCAGTCAAAATCTCCAGGGTTAAAGCACTTTTAGAAAGCCCTCCAGACAATTTTATATCTAGCCTAACAAAATGGTAAAAGTCTGACACGAGTAACTGTTGATAAAGATGTGTAACAATGGGAGCATTACACACTGCGAGTTGTAGTGTAATACGAGACAAATGCTAGGGGGAAAAAATTGCTATATGGCTTAGCAACTACATTCTTGAGTTTATAACCAACAGAAACTCTTGCATATATGCACAAGAAAAATAAAAAGAATGCAAAAAGTAGGTTTTTTGTGTTAGCAATAAAAAATGTAAACAAATGTCCATCAACGGGAAAAAATAAACTGTGATATAGTCATACAATGTGCTACTACTATACATGTGTGAAAATTAATAAATTGTAGTTGTACTCATTCAGCACAGATAAATCTCACAAGTTAATAAACAGCAAAAAGAACAAGTCACAGAGCCTACATACAATATGACTTTATTGATATATTTGTTCAGAAACAATTAAAATCACAGTTGAACTAAAGTAATGTTCTCAAACACCTGTCGGGGAACTAATACTAGTCCATGACCAAATTTTTTATTTTATTTTTCATTTTTTTTTACATATACATGTGTTTATTGGGTTTCCACTTTTTGCCCTCACAATTAAAATACTGTCTCATGCCTGAATCCCTTATGACACAGTGAAGCTATTACATCTAAGCCTATTGTGACTCAGGAACATCTGGCTGTCCTTTAGGTGGGGGAGAAGTAAACTTCTATTTTGGGTAAGTCATTTTCATCTGGTGTATTTCAATTATATACATCTAACTCTAATCCTGACACAAATGCCAAATGTAACATTGGTCATCTCAGGAAGGCGCGATTGGAAGCAAGTGTGGTGGAAAGGGATGAGGATTATTAAATTTTCTCTTTAAGTTTTCGTATTGTTTGATTTTTCTTTCCTGCTTAAAACTTTTTATTATATTATAACAATTACACAAAAGGTGTATATGTCATATAAATGTACATCACAATGATTTTCACAAAGTGAATAAACCCACCTGTTCAACCCATATCCGGATCAAGCAACAGATATTACCAGACCAGGCAGCACCCTTGTAAGTATTATTTGATTTCTTAAAATAAGCATAGATTATCTTTATTGTTTAAAAAATGCCCAAATAAGTTATATAAGAAAAAAAAGGCTTCCAAGTGTGCTTGATACTAAGTTTGGGAACCTACTTTTCCATTTCAAAGATGAGAAAACTGAGGCCTAGAATTCACGAAGTGAGTCATGGGTGGGGCTAGAAATAGAAGCCAAATCCTTAGACTTTCGATCCAGTCCTCTTCCTTTTACACACTGACAGAAATGTTTTTAAATTTGAGGCCCTGAGAAACCCGAAGGGTTGGCATAAACAAAGTAGAAATAGCTTAATTTTTGATAGGTTTGGGGTTTGCACAGGATGTACAAGTGGCTTATAAGTGAGAAGCAGGTTTGAATCCAGATGAATTAATTTTATACTAAAACCTTCTCTATGTACAACTTGGCATTCTTTTAAGTAACTAAAACGTGTCTAGTGATTTAGATACATGGCAAGCTACAAAACATTAGAAACCCTTTATTTTCAGACTTGTCACTAGAAAATAAATAACATTCTAACTAAGGCCTGATCTGGAGACATACTTTCATCTTACCTAAAGGAATATTTAAACTTTTAAAATGTGAACTTACAGATAAAATTAGAAATTTTAAACATTATGATATTTATGATATAAATTAAAGAAGATGTTGTTTTAAGCACTTAAAAAAGGAAATGCAAGGCCAGCATGGTAGCTCACCCATATAAGCCTATAATTCTAGCATTCCAAGAGACTGAGGTAGGTGATACCTTGAGCTCGGGAGCTGGAGAACAGCCTGACCAAGAGCAAGACCCCCTCTCTACTAAAAATAGAAAAATTAGCCAGATGTTGTGGCAGGCTATGCCTGTAGTCCCAGCTACTCAGGAGAATGAGGCAGGAGGATTGCTTACACCCAGGAGTTTGAGGTTTCTGTGATTTAGGCTTATTCCATGGCACTCTAGCCTGAGTAAGAGAGTGAGACTGTCTCAAAAAAAGAAAAAAAGAAAAATACAGTCTTCTCTCTTTACCTAAAATGGAGCCACTAAGGGTTGTAATTTCTTTCTTCCTTTTCTTTTCTTTTCTTTTCTTTCTTTCTTTCTTTTTTTTTTTTTTGCAGTTTTTGGCCAGGGTTGGGTTTGAACCCACCACCTCCAGTATATGGGGCCGACACCCTACTTCTTTGAGCCACAGGCACCACCCAGGGTCTTAATTTCTATTTTCTAAGCATGGCTTCTTCCTACATCCGTCTGAAGTTTTATTTTGTTCAGAAAATACCTTTTAGAAAATAATTCTCATAATGCCCTTTTGTTCAACCATGGGAAATTAAATAGGAAAAAGATAGGCATCTTTAAATGTTAAACTATGCATATTAAGGTAAAAATCATTTGAGTTCATCCAAAATCATCACCTTTCATCAGTTGTTAGTTTAGTCAAGATTGTCTATTGTGAGTGATCCAATGGTTAGGCTTGAACACTATCCTAGTCCATTACTAATGAACTGTTTTTCATGCCTCTTGCTCACTTCAATTATACAGTGAGTCCCAAAGTTTGCCACTAAAGTCACCATACGTGGGGAAAATGGGAAATTGTTGCTAAATGTGCCTTTATTTACAAAATGTTCATTACAAAATTTTACAAAATATTGACAAAATATTCTGTATGTGTTAGCCACCTCTTCATAAAAGTTTGCAATGGATATTTTGTACATAAAGGTACCTTTAACCACAATTTCCCATTTCCCCCAGGTATGGTGTCTTTAGAGGTGACTGTTGAGACAAGCTGTAGAATTGGGAAATGTTTTCAGAGAAAATTTTTACTTTTCAAATTATCAAACACAAAATATGTAAAGAAAAGATAGGTTTATTTGCTAAATATTGACTTCTCTTAAGTTTCTCTTTCATAGGAGATGCCAAGAATTACATATGTATAATTACAAGTGGTTTTTAGTTGTTACTTTGTTGAAACTGAGTCTTCTTACTCCACCACTACAGAGGAAGCGCTCTCTTCATTATTTCTACCATTTTAAAAAGTGCAACTAGCTGAACTGCATTGTTACTAATGCAAGACCAATATTATGCATTCTACAGAATTGAAAAACAAAATACATTGTACTTACGATTTTTCTTATTTTCTCTGAAATGTAACCAGAGAAGCTCGGAACACAAAGACGTGAGTATTTGGTAGCACTTCAGCATTTCAGGGAACACGTGTTGCTAATGGCCGTTCCACTCATCTCCTTTCACTCACACACATACCTGTGGACAGAGCACATATTGAATTTGAGAATCAAACACCAGCGCCAATTTATAGCAGGTGATAAGGAGACAGTCTTACCTCTAGAAGCAGTTCATTTTTCAGTGCCAAAGGGAAAGTGTTTAGTAGGTATTTTATAGGTCATATATCCAATACACCATAAGACATCTGTAGTTGCTCAAACTAAAAGTCCTTTACTATGGATGATTTCACTGTGTGTGTGTGTGTGTGTTCACACACAGGCACTTATACACACACATGCGTATGTACACAAAAGAGCCCCTGGCAGAGTCTTCTTTGGGAATTGTATAAGAGACCATTTTGGCGGTTGGCTCTATGACCTCTATGAGACATTCAGACGAGCAGCATAGCAGGTGTTTTGGGTGCTGAGTTCTGGGCCCAGACACATGCTACCTGACTGTGACCTTGTCCCACTCCCCTTACCCCTCTGACCTCAAGTTTCTCATGTTTCCAATTGGAATGCCAACACTTCCTGCACATGGCTCATGGGATTGTTTGGTAATGAGCATAAATGTGAGCAAGTTCTCCAAACAGTTGATAGTACTGTGAGATCTGAGGTGTTCTCATCACTCTCTCTTCAAGGATAGATTTAGCAAGAGAAGATAATCACCTGGTCCACTGCGTGGCAAGATCACCATACAACTATTTCAAAGTAGTCTCTTACACAGACCGGATATGAGGCATACAACAAAAAGGTCTTGATTAAATCATAGTTGGGGAAATAAAACAGGTCCATAATTTTATAGACTCTGTAGGTGCTGAAGATACAGTGTCCATAGACAGGGAACCAAAAAAAGGGCCAGTGGTTCTGACCAAGCCCTTGTCACCATCCCCAGCAGGCTTTGAGAGGCTGTCCCAGACCTGGGTGGAATGTGTCACCCCTTTCCCCAGCCCACTTATTGAATTGCCACATTGTAAAGCGTTCAGCAGTTTTTACATTAATAAAATAAAAATGAAGTTTCCTGGGCGTATATGGTTGATCACAGTAAGTCTGTGTTAATATTTCCTAATCATAGTGACCTCAGCCTGCCAGAATGCATAGGCCCCTAATCCTCCCTGTAATGTTTTCTCATTAGCTACACAGCATTGCCACACCAGTGGCAGCGACCAAGCACCGCCTCAGGCACCACTGGAATTAATTACTTAGAAGAAACACTGCTGTTTTGAATTGTCATCTTGAATTTATCACTTGCCACTTAATGTAACTCATCTGACCTAATACCTCCACCGTGTCACCAGGGGCCTTGGCACGGGTTTCACCAGAGTAATAGCAGGGGGTTCTGTATACCTAATGTGGCTGAGATGCCAAACACAGCTGCTGGAGGCCTGGTTAAAATCCTACCCTGGAGGCAAAGCACGCTAACAATGCCCCTAGCAAATTGCAGATTACCCATACGTCATGTTCTATCTGAAGCTAAGAGTGATTCAAAGGTAGGCCCGATACATCTAATTTCTGCTGCTTGGAGAAGATCATCTTTCATTTCTTTGGACAGAACAGCCCTCCCCATTTGTTTCCCTTTTGCTATGCTTTTGAACATAATGAAACTAGCTATTCATGTATGGAAGGAAAAGTGGCTCTGGGGGGACCTGCAGTGCTAGGTCTGGGGCCTTTTTCTTATAAATTCTGAAGAAATTGCTCATTAAACTACTCACACAAAGAAATGCAATTTCACCACAGGTTATGTTTCCCCAGGAATCGGAACAAAATTTAACCCAACTTGAAATCTGTTCTGTATTTTCACAGGGCTACATGTTGTCCTGTACTTGTGAGGCTGATTCTGCATTAGCTATAGAACATGCACATTTAATAAGGGAATTAATGATTTGGCAGTGTCATTAAGCCTGACAAGTTATTTCAGTCCTATGTTGCCAATTAAATGAAATTAAATGAAAAACAAGCTTTGATACATGCTCTGAGCAATAGTCTCCTTTATCAACTTTTTCATTTGCACAAACTACGTAGTTGAAACCAACATTTTGCAAGTTTTCTGCCCATTGTGGATTCACCCAAAGGTCCTTGTTTTCATTTAAAAGTTAGTCTTTCTATTCTAGCTTTTATTTCAAAATACGATGTACTCATGTATATATGTGGATGTGTGCATTTATGTGTATAAATGCTTAGCTTTTAGAAGCTTGTTGACATAATGACATAATACTATAACATAGGACCAAAGCATGACAATTCTACTGACGAGATAATAAGTAAACTAAATTTACTCTAATAATGACAATTCTCAGTGTATTTCATAGACAAAAACATTTCCTGTAGTTACCATACTCTAGTCCACAGTATGCATAGTAAACTTTGGGAGATGTATAATGCAATATAAACATTAATAGTTACACAATTGTGTTGTTTTAGAAAGACTATTTATAGAGAAAATACAAAATGCCTCCCCAAAGTATACTTAGACCTAAGCCACCATAATCTTCCTGCTCATACAGCAGGAAATCTAATACACCAGCTCAATAAACCTGTAGGAAACAAAGGTTTTATGTAGCATTAAGTGTCACAATATTAAAATGCCCCTATTACTTTCAATTGCTCTTATAAGCCTCTTTTTAACAATCCAGAAAGTTGAACGGCATTAAGAGAAGAATATTGTCCTATGGAGTGAAAGACAGGGAAGATGAACTAAAAACTCCACCCCTTTACCTGTGTTTATCTCTGGGTTCAATATGATAACACTGGGGCTTTAACCCAAGGGGCTCTCTTCCTCCAACTCTCCTATTTTATAGCTTTTTGTGTTGTCAGATTATATGCTGTCAAAGGTGACATAACATTTAAAGGGGTGTCAAAAATCCTTGACTGCCATGCCAGATCAGCCACATAACCTCTTTGGGGGTAGGTTTCCTTTCCTGTAAAATGTAGCATTGTGTGCTGTGAGCTATTGAGGCTATAACTGGAGACCATATAGCTCTTTCAAAATGCCAAGTACTTCATTCCAAGAATGCTCATTACAAATAACAACAACAAAGATCCCCACCCCCAGAGTATTAAGTTTCCCCCAAAGAGAGACAGTTGCTTTTGTGAGTTTTGTGAAGTGTCTAGCTGCCTAATTAAGACCTAATGATAATGATGAACCACTGGTGATACTCAGAGAACTAACTGGGGTCTTACAGTATCTCAGAAAGTTTCAACTTAATGGTCATTAAAATATAGTATCTCCTATTTTTAATTATACCTGCCAACTCCCCAAAGTTTCTGCAAACAGAAATTCATTAACTGAAATTCTTTGATGAAATATTAATAGCACAAAACTACATTGTGAAGACTTAAGAAATAACCAGAGTCAATAAAATAATAGTGTCTTTTAAGAAATAATTCCTCCATTTTTGTTGCTTGGGCAAACTAATGTCAGGAAAGCTAACATCAGGAACTGGGATTAGTGGATCCAAATTCATCGGGCTGCCTTTTGCATGGCTCAATGTGAGAGTGAGCTGAAACTATTTTTAACAAATATGCAAGCTCTCAGGGTTGTATGAACTATAGATGCTTTATGATACTCCCACAGAAGGAAGCATAACATGTTGTAATATATTTATAAGGGACTAGGGTAGTTTCCATCCAGGTTTTGGGAAAAAATCGGATGGTTTGAAGAGGCCTGCACTCTCTGGGGAGCGCTGTGGCCATCTCACACAGTAAACCTTGGGAGCTGGACTATCTCTTCTCCACCCTTCTGGAATATCCAAAATGTTAACTTTCATGATCCCACACCCACACAAACCCTCTTCAAGTAACCCTCAACACCCTGTGAGATCTTTTGCTGATCTTCAGATATTTTTAAATGACTTAAAATGAAATGTTTTAAAATCCCGACTGTTAGCATTAAAAATATACCAGTGCATGCTGGGAACCAATGGCCTTTAGTGCTGCTGCCTTGTAAAAAATCAAATCCTAAATGGTTTGTCATAATGTTATTGGCAGATGTGGTTTTATGCTTTCAAATTCCTTGGAGCTGCTGGAAAGGAAAAAAATAGAAAGAGAACCTATAGATATGCCTATGCAGATGAAATAACATCATAAAATCCAGTTACCTGACTGTGAAGGAAGGGGACTTTCTGCAGCTGAATTACTGGTTACTGAAGCAAAGGAGAAAGTGCATTGTCTGTAACTGAATGTTTGCACCCTTCTTGGGCATTCTCACCATAACACATATATGGGAGAAAAGATTATTTCACATTCTAAATGAAACAATGCACATGCTGCATTTACTTTGCAAGGGCCTCTCACCACCCTACTAAATTATGGCCGATCTCTGCTATCACCAAAATGATTTTTTCCCCACAATTATTCCCTTTGATCTTATGTCTAATTTCATCACAATTAACTATAGTAACCATATAGTCTCTTGCCTGTGTACTCGTAGGTAACACTTGTCACGTTGGAATTTAACATCAAAATATCCTCAATTTCCTTCCACACTGGAAATACAGTTATAGAAAATGCACGTTTTTTCATTTATTTTTTTCAAAAAATCATCTGCAAAACAATGAGCCCCTATAGCTTAAGGACCAAAGACAAGATGTGCCGTCTAATGGAAATTGCAATCACAATGTAAACACCTTTGATGTATGTAATTGCTCCGACTGGAGCTGGCCAGGGTAGAAATTAAGCACTGAAGGACACGGGCTCAGGACAGTCGCAGGGAAGAGCTTCTCCGTTGAGCAAGGGCTATTCTGCATGAGGGTTATTGAATGTATATCCCCGGGCATGTATCTTTACATTTTCTGATCTCCAAGCATAAACTCCCCACCTCCCACCCTGACCCTTTGATTCATTCATAATACTTTATTTGACAATAGGAAGAAGGAAATTTCAAACAAAATATTTTTCAGTGCTTGGAAAACAATCTACCTAAAAGCAAATTCCTGGTGCTCATTACTGTGAGACTGGGCTCATCGCAGCCATTGTCATGCAAGCACAGTTGTAAGTAATAATGTGGCCTTTAATGACGGAATGATGGACCTGCCAAACACTTGCTCCTGCCATGGACTGCTTGCGTTTCCCTGCTGGAGAGCACAGAGAGGCCCATCTGGGAGTTATTAACATATCCTCGTCAATTCAGAACCGACTTTAACATAATCCATATTTGTTGGAGAAAGTCCAACATCAGCTTGCGAACAGCAGTCACGTGCCTCAATGACACATTTCAAACAGCACACACCGAGCATGCTTGGGCAGCTAAGCAATTCAGAAATGCAAATAGCTGAAGCACATTTCTGACTAGATAAAAAGGACAAATCCCTTTTGGCAAAAGACTGGATATCCTCTTTATGTCACAGGAAAACAACCAAATCAGGAAAGGTACAGATTCCAGAGACATCAACTTGGGTTTGGTGGGTCGCCAGGAAGGCGTCTCTTTTTTTCAGTGGGTCATCAGGAAGGCATTTCTGTTTTGGTTTATTCCAATCATGTTGGTGCAATCAATCTCAAGTCGAACTTTGGACTTCAGCTGTTGTCAGGCGGAGCTGTGTGTCTGGGATTTGGAAATACAGATGCTCTGGAGCCAACAGCATTGTGTGTTGTCCGCTGGCTTGTTGACACGTGTATGATATAAGTGCATATCGCTCTCTTTAAAACACAAAAAAGACTTCTCAGTTCCATTTCTGCATCATTATTGGTTTTGTTCTGATGGGCTATGTAAAATAAACACAGTCCTGGGCACGGCTAGATTGGTTACACTCCCAAATGTGAGTGCTTATGAAATTAATTTATATCAAAATATCATGTAAGCTCTCTGGACAGTACCTCCAAACCAGGCACTGGCTTCTGTGGGTACAGAATATGCACCTCAATACTTTTTAAATGACTTTAACATGCTGAAAACAGATCCCATCAACTGAATTCCTTTGGTTGATAGATATTATTGATGTTAACTGTGCTTTATAAAAAATAAATTAAGGAATATGGGAGGGAGGCACTTCTTTGAGGCCACAGTCATTTCTATTGATGTGGATTTTGGTGAAATGGCAATAAAATCCTATTTTTAGATTATGTGTAAACCAAAGCCAAACCCAGGGTCTTCCTTCAAATATTTAAAGAGGATATCCAGTCTCTTGCCAAAAGGGATTTGTCCTTTTTATCTAGTGGGGCTACATCACTAAACCATGCTATTGTACTACTTATTAGATTTTCTTCATTTAATAATCGTATTGTGGTTATTACCACAGAGAATGTTTATTCTTTTTTTGTAGAGACAGAGTCTCCCTTTATCTCCCTCTGTAGAGTGCTGTGGCGTCACACAGCTCACAGCAGCCTCCAACTCCTGGGCTTAGGTGATTCTCTTGCCTCAGCCTCCTGAGTAGCTGGGACCACAGGTGCCCGCCACAACGCCCAGCTATTTTTCTGTTTTGCAGTTCGGCCTAGGCCGGGTTTGAACCTGCTACCTTTGGTATATGGGGCTGGTGTCCTACTCCATGAGGCCACAGGCTCATGTTTATTCTTAAGAGATGTGTGTGGAAGTATTTAGGAGTACAAGATTATGATACCTGTAGCTTTCTCTTAAATATCTCAGCAAGGAAAAAAAAAAATAACGAATCCAGACACAATGAAAGAGAAAACAAATGCACAAAATTTTCACAATTGATTACCATAGATGAGGGCTGTATGAATGTTCCTTGTACCATTTTGGCAGCTTAGTGGTAGGTTTGAAATTTTTCAAAAGAAAAAGTTGGCAATAAAATAAATTAGACTCACAGTGATATGGAATGTAAAGAAATAAAACTCGGGGTTTGAAAACTTTCTCTTGTTTACCGTTTTTGGCTAAAGGATACCATTTTCTTTATGTTCTTTACTTCATGATAACATTTTGAATAAGGGAGGAATGTCGTGACCGGAGAGGTAGGGGAGATGCCGGGCTGAGGGACTGGAGATTAAGGCGGAGAGACAAGGAAGGTGGGAGGAGTGAGACGGGAGAGGAGAGGAGACAGGACTTCAGGGAGCAGAAGGTCTGCTGCCCTGCGCACGGGTGTGAACCGGAAGCAGCCGGGGCCACTTCCTGAGGCAGGGGAGAAGGTGCGGCAGAGGTCTAATGGACGCCAGAGGGATAACGCAGAAACACCACTCTCCTCCTGCAAGCAGAAGTGGCCGGCCCAGCTGCTAATGGCAGCATACACTTTTTTCCAGCAAAAAAAAAGATTCATCTACAAAGCTAAGTTGGGGGCTGCCCCCTAGGGCCAAGCACAGGCGATGGAGGGAAGCCAACCCACACACCTCCTGCTGTGGGAACTGACCAGACAGACCTTTTTAGGATGGCAGTGGGGAGAGATGGAGGCTCTTTAGTCTTTGATAGAATTCTCCCTGCATAGTTTTGAGGTATTGTGAAAGTTTTGACTGTGAATATAAAAATTATAAAACAAAATAATTTGCCTTCACTAGAATGTGGGAAGTTTTAAATCATCTGTGTGAACTGCAGGCAATGATGGTGGTGAAAGGGCTCGGTACAGTTGGTCAGCTTGGGTTATCAGCTGAGATGCGCGCAGGAAAAGCAGCTGTGTCAGTGAGTGACTGCTGGTCCTGGGAGAAGCACAGGTAAAGAAATAGGGGTGTGGGGTGCCAGGCGCCATGACTCACCTTTAATCCTAGTACTCTGGGAGGACCAGGCAGTGGATGGCTTGAGTTCAGGACTTTGAACCCAGCCTGAGTAAAAGTGAGACCCCCATCGCTACTAAAAATAGAAAAACTAGCTGGATGTTATGGAGGATGCCTATAGTCCCAGCTACTAGGAGGTTGAGGCTGGAGGAACACTGGAGCCCAGGAGTTTGAGGTTTCTGTGAGCTATGATGCCACAGCACTCTACCCAGGGTGACAGAGTGAGACTGTGTCTCAAAAAAAAAAAAAAAGAAGAAAGAAAAGAAACCTGGGGAAGAAAAAGGCAGAGACTGACAGGGAATATACTGGCAAGAGGTCAGATACGTGGGAGTCAGCTGTGTGGCACCCCATTCCGCGTCATGGCATCCCCAATTGGGTAGGTCACTGCAGCAAGCCACCCCAATAAAGAGATCCCTTCAGGGATCTCTCTCGCCTTGGGATCCTGGCATTCTGCAAGGAAATCTACCACTGCTGCCTCATCAGCCTGAGTTTAGAACTGATCCCAACAAAGCCAAGACAGCCAATGTCTTTTTCCTTACCTTTGGTCTCAATATACAATAAATCCAGGTGAGGTGTTTGAAGCACTTGCCTTTACCTCATTTACCTTAGTCTCCCCACAGTTACTAAATAGAGCAATCCTGTTTGTCCCCAAGGCAAGAAATTCAAGTAGAGTGTTAACTTCACTGTGAAGGCCGAGTAACCGGTGTTAGACAAAAGATATGAGGAGTTGGTAGACCCACAAGCAGAGAGAGATGTTGGGTTTGGCTTCCTTCCCTGCAACCCGCCCACCCTCCTTTGTTCCCAGTAACCTTGTGATGTCTTTGTGTGTCATCTTCTGGTTTTCCGGCTCACATGAGCACTGCCCTTGACATTCACCCAAGTCTGATTTTCTTTCATAGAAAAATATTAGTGGGTGGTGGGAATAATTTGCTCTGGGCCTTGCAACTCTCCTGAAGACAGCCCTATGCAGAGAAGCCCAGGGTGAGGCCAGGAGCTGTTTCCTCTGTGGTTTTCCTCCCATGGAATTCCGGACATTTGTCTTCTTTGATGCGGTGGCATTTTGCACAGAGCATTCAGCAGGATGGAGACACTGGGGTTTCCTGCGGACTGTAAAAAAAATGCCCAATGTCGTTGCCATTGGCATTTGTCATTTGCCAAAATGCCAAAACTTAGCCTGAGAACCAACCATGGCACACTAAGTTCTATCCCAGGAAATCATGTTTATTCTTTTAAATATGGCAACTACTAGTCCCGAGGCCTCAAAGGAAGCGCTTGTTCCTTCACATGCTGGGAGGCTTGCTCGGTTCGCACCGGGATGCAAGCTAGATCGCTGCCTCGGTAGGGTGATCTGGTATTTTAGTTAAAACCAGAATTTCTCACAAAAACAGAGAAGGAAATGCAGCCCACCGCCTGGAGTGAAGGGGGGACATCACTGTCACCTCCCCCCCCCCCCCAAGCCAAGGTTTCTGGGCTCAAATACAACGCCCGACTCCAGCTGTTTCCCTTCGCGCTGCCCAGGAAGGCTTCGTCCCATGAGCGTCTAAGGCCCAGGCCCGGGTGCTCGTCCGGGCAGCGTCGCGGTGAAACCCACGTCTGGAAGAGCCACACGCCAAAGACGGCTTGATGCCAAGATGCGTTTATTGAGTCATCTAATCTGGAGTCACGGGAGAGTGTGACATGGGGGGAGGTTAGAGTATGAAATTCGGCCAGCAGACCACGGTCACCCAGAGCATGTAGAAAGTTCTGACGAGGAGTGACAAAGACCACCAGAGACTTTCTGCCAGGCTGTGTCCGCGGCTTGCTTCCGGCGCTGCAGAGACGCCCCCGGGGGATGTCTGCGGCCGGCCTTCAGCCGTGGTCTGAGCGGCATGCGGACGCCTTATGCTGACCCACACTTGGGAGTTCAGAGCATACATTGTCAGCCATGCTTGGAAATAATCTAGGGTGTCTCAACTGTCTTGAGGTGGTGGTTATCTGGGGAAAGGCGACACAGACAGTGGAACAGGGCAACTTACTTTAACGCTTACGATTCGCTGTTTTATGGATTTGTGTGCCCTTGGGTACCCTAAGGTCAAAGAGGGGAGAAATAGGTATTACCCCAAGGTGTTACTCGGCTCCTGCAGCTTCAAGGATGTGGAAGTAACTGTCACCCTCCTTGCAATAGCTAATGTGCTTACTGGAACGAAGAGTTGAGACTACCAACTCACTTCCCTTAGGGGCAAAGTCACATCAAATGACAGGAAGATGCCACTTCCAGGGTGTGGCTGCTGCATCTGCGTCTCCTCCCCTCCTCTCTGGAGGAGCGGAGGGCAGCCCCTGCTCCCATTTTTACCTGCGTGGACGGTGGCAGCTCCGTGTGATGGAGCCAGTGCTCCCGAGCAGTCCCCCAGACTGCGGCCGTGGCTCTCCTGCCCTTGCCCATATTGGCACCCCCAGAGCACTTGTTAACGCCCTGATGGCAGGCCCCTGCTCCTGTGGCTAAGCAGTACTTCCAGGGTGAGGCTGAGAGTCTGCATCTCCAACAGGTTCTCAGGTAAGCTGATGCGAAGGGTTTAGAGACCGCACTCGGAGAACCACTGAGGTTCTTATTTGCTGTAACAAATGATCCCGAAACCTCCATGGCTTACGACCACGAGGATTTATTTTCCACTGGTGTCTCATGACTATGGCAGGCCAGCTGCAGCTCCACGTCCTTGTCCCCTCAGGACCCAGCGAGACAGCACAGCCCCTGTTGTGCCAGTCTCCTGGCACAGGGGAGAGAGGACATGGTAAGCTACTGCTTAGCTCCTAAAGCCTTGGCTCGTGTCTCATTGACTAAAACAAAGTTGTGGCCAAATAATGGTAGGCGTAAATGAGGGCCGAACACACTTGTCATTACACGGTCTACTACACCCCCCTCATGTCAGTGGTCTCCATCTTCCATGGTAAATGAGTTCAAGTTTTCACTGAACAAACAGCTGCCCAGAATAAAGATTTAGCTTCTCAGACTCCCCTAGGTGTGGCTCTGAGAGTAAGATCTGGCCAGTGGGTTATAAGCAGAGTGTTGTATACTTATTCAGAAACCTTCATGAAGGACAGCACACATGTGCCCTTCTCTCTCTCTCTCCTTTTCTTTTTAAAAACAATTTTTTCCATCCTATTTCCTAGAACCCAGACGCTTGCATTTGGAAGCAGGAGGTGGTCGGTCTGCCTCTCACAGAAAAGCTTTAAGGTGTGTGGAGCACCAGACCAGACCACCTACCTGCACTTCTACAGGAGGGAGAGAAAGAACATCCCATCTCATCAAACAACCACTGTCGTAGGCTCTTCACCACTCACTTCCGGACATAATCCTAACTAATGCACCCGCAGAAAGGCTTTCTTTGAAGTTCACTTACTTCTGTCCCCTGTGTCTCATGTTCCACTCAGCCCTCTGCTATTTTCTGAGCTTCTGGGCTGATTTCTTTCCTTCATACCCCCCTTTTCTTTCCTAATCATGCAGTGAGAATGTCTCCAGAAGTGGGTAAAATACAGCTTTGTTCTTTCTAGGGGCATAGACTAAGACTATGGATCCTGGGGGCTGATGGTGGGAAATGTAACAAAGAACAAAAAAAAAAACCTTGTCTGTTTAAAACTTTCCTCAGGAGCTTCCAAAACAGTCTTTGTTGCATAGCAACAAAATGGACAATGCTCTCCTTTACTGCCAAACCCTCCCCTGTAATGTGGGAACATTTCTGAAGTCTGGGTTTCGAGTGGTCTCTGTGCCACGGGGACCTTGCCTGGCCACCAGGATGAGCCCCAAGGCCTGGGTGTCTAGAGATGGGTCTGTGGGAGACCCTGGTCTGCTTCTCTTTCCTGTTTTCATTCTTAACCCTTGTCCCCATCCCTGCGCTTTCTTTGCCAGTCTTCCCCCACCGTGCCTGTGTTTGCCTTTTTTACAGTTAATTGTCTATTGTCCACAGATAGAGGGAGCAGTCAGAGAAAAGGAAAGAGAAGTGTGAACACAACTCAAGAAGCTGAAAGAGAAGAGTCAAGAGGAGGAAGACCAGTCTCGGGGCTGCAGGAGCTCCTCCTGGGATAGATGACCCATTGATGGGTCACTCTGTATGTCCCATTAATGCATAGGAACGCGTTGCACCTTCACTTACACAAATGTGGCTTGTACACTATAAACATACTTTCAAGGCCATTTGTTTTCTGATGGAGAGCTATTTTGGGGGGCATTTCATATGCATAATCTTTTGCACCAGTTGTCATCATCCATCTAATAAAACAGAGTGTCCCCACATGACAATGGCTATATTTCTTAAGAAGCAAACAAAAGCAAAAACCTTTAGTTTTCGTGGTCAAATGCAATTGAGAACCACCATATCCAATGTTCTTCTGGAAGTTCACCTTGTAGGCATATGAAAGGCTTAGAGAATTTTTCAAGTAATGAAACCTATTTATTTCATCATAAATTTATTGAACAATAGAATTCTTTTCTGAGTAAAATATCTACTGACATCTTATGAAACTTGTACTTGGACACAGTTAGGGAAGGTATCGTAAAAGAATAAAAACCATGGCAGATTACATTCCACAGTATTGTTTTTTGAACTCTTTTTAATTTTAAAATACTTGGCAAGTAAAGATTCTCTATATTTGAAGTGTACAACAAGATGATTTGATATATGTAAACATTGCATAATTATTGTCATAACCAAATTGATTAATGCACCCATCACTATCCACGCTGTATATTCGATCCTTAGAACTTGTTCGTCTTATAGCTGGAAATTTATACCCTTTGATCATCATCACCCCATTTTCCTCATCCTGCAGCCCCTGACAACCTCAGTTCTACTCCCTGTTCCTCAGAGTTGGACTTTTTTAGATTCTACATATAAGTGAGATTATACAGTGTTTATCTCTCTGCCCTGGCTTATTATATTTGGAATCACACATTATTTTTTATCAGAGGAGTTACTACAACTTGCACTCTTTTGAATATCCATACTACAATTTCTTTAACTTTAGTCATTCACCAGTGGATATTTGCATTATTTCCATATCTGGGCTATTGTGAATAATGCTGCAGTAAACATAGGAGTTCAGATGTCTGTTCAAGTACAGATTTCGTCTCCTTTGGATACACATGTATATGCAGAAGCGGAATTGCTAGATCATATAGTACTTCTTATTTCAAGTTTGGGGGAACCTCTATACCTTTTTCCTTACTGGGTATGCTAATTTACATTCCTGGCAACAGCACACAATGGCTCTCTTTTCTCCACATCCTTTTCAACATTTATCTTTCATCTTTCTGATAAAAGCCTAAGCCCAGGAGTTGGAGGTTGCTGTGAGCTGTGTGATGCCACGACACTCTACTGAGGGCCATAAAGTGAGACTCTGTCTCTACCAAAAAAAAAAGCCATTCTAACAAGTGTGAGATGATATCTCATTGTTGTTTTAATTTGTGTTTCCCTGATGACTAGTGATGCTCAACATTTTTTTAAGTACCTTTTTGGCCATTTGTATGTCTTCTTTTTAAAAATGTCTATTCAGGTCTTTTACCCATATTTTAAATTGGGTTATTTGTTTTCTTGCTATAGAGTTGAATTCCACATATATTTTGGATATTAACTCCTTTATAGATAAGTGATTTGCAAATACTTTCTCCCACTACATAAATTGTCTCTTCCCTCTGTTGATTGTTTCTTTTGCTGTGCAGAAGCTTTTTCAGTTTGATGCAATAACATTTGTCCATTTTTGCTTTTGTTGCCTGTGCTTTTGGAGTCGTTGCTACAAAAACCCTTGCCTAGTCAGTGTCATAGAGTGTTTCCTCTCTATTTTCTTCTAGTAGTTTTAGCTTCAGGTCTTATGTTTATGTCTTTAATTCATTTTGAATTGTTTTTAATATATGGGGTAAAGCAAGAGTCCAATTTTATTCTTTTGCATGTGAATATACAATTTTCACAATATATTTATTGAGAAAACTGTTTTTTCTCCATTGTGTGCTCTTTTTTTTTAAGTTCTGCAAAATGTTATAGTTTTAATATCCTTAATTGAATGATTCTGTTTTTTTTATAATTTTATTAAATCATAATTGTGTACATTGGTGCAATCATGGGGCACAATGTGCTGACTTCATATACAATCTGAAATATTTTGGTCGTACTCTTAAAAATAGCCTTCATGGCATTTTCTTAATCACTATATGAAGATATTGATATTCTACATTTAATAAGTTTCACCAGTACCCTGCTAAGATGCACCGTAGGTGTGATTCCACCAATTGCCCTCCCTCCACCCATCCTCCCACCTCCCCTCCCTCCCTTACCCTTTTCCCTGTATTCTTGTGCTATAATTGGGTTTTAGCCTTCATACGAAAGCTATAAATTAGCTTCATACTAATTTTTCTTCCATTCTTGAGATACTTTGCTAAGATACTTTTTCTTCCATTCTTGAGATACTTTGCTAAGAAGAATATGTTCCAGCTCCATCCATATAAACACAAAAAAGGTAAAGTATTCTTGATACCTTTGTTGAAGATCAGTTGACTCCAGATATGTTGATTTATTTCTAAGTCTATTCTG